>RJWK010023718.1:0-28898 GCA_004363435.1 Platanista minor | reverse complement strand
TAATAAAGATTATGAAGTACTCAGAAGGGAAAAAAAGAAAAATTTTCCAACAATTTTCAAGTAGTTTAAAGTGTCAAGATTTAAATTAGGAATGTGCTCTATAATCAGTGAAAGTTGTTACAAGTTGTGTTGCCAAGATATTAGTAGGTACTGGGTTAGACTAGACAATCTACTAATGAGCTCATTAACACTGTGAGATCTTAGACATGGCCAAAATATATATTTCCAATCCCCAACAAATTTCATCTCTCCTATGTCAGCAGTACATCTATATGCTTTCTTCTTCCAAACACTGAAAATGGTTAGAATATGGATTCTTCCAGGGTTGTATATTGCTGGGTAGTTTCATCAAGGCAAAGGAGCAAGAATATTAAGATACAAGTAAGAAAATGGTTGAAGTGATAGAGTGGTAAGTGACAGACAATCTAGGATAGTTAAGGAAGAGAAGTAAAGGAAGAAGGGGATTGAAACACAGAAAATAATGGAGTCAAGAAAACAAGAGTTGATGAACTGAAAGGATGGGAAGCTCTAGGATGTTTGAATTTAAGATTTATGAAATACATCAGCACAAGGTTAACAAATCTAGAATGTGGTCATGAAAATAGTCAAGTGGAGTCGACTATTGAAAATCATAGTAATGAGGAGGTCAATAAACTGAAAGGATGGAATCTTGCATGTGACACTTATGTTGAATTACCCAAGATAATTCCAGTATCTGGGATGGAAAGGAAGATTGTGAGCATCTTCTAAGTCTTCAGTAAATAAAAGGAAAAGCCTGGGAGGCTGATAGAGTACTCCAAATGGGGAAAGGACCAAGGTGGTATTACCAGATTCTGCAAAGGTCTTAAAGGAGTCTCAAAGTTCATCTTCCCATAAATAAATAAATAAATAGAGAGAGAGAGAGATAGAGATAGAAAGGGAGAAAGAGAGAGATGATGGCAAAACTTTAACAGCCTGTCAGATCATTTTCCCTGATAGAATTCTAATGCAGATCATAAAGGTAAGTACAATGAATTGAAAAGACTAGATGATTTTAGATCAGTAGGGATTGTATGGGTCAGGACCATAAATGCCTGTTATTTGGATGCGAAGGTGATCAAGCTGAAACCTATATGACCCAACTGATTACCAATATCATTCTGCTGCTTTTTTTCCTAAAATATATAGATTTTTTTAAAAAATTAGTATGATTATTTTAGTAAGTCTCTTCAAAGTAAGACACTGTAAAATGCTTAATATAGCAGTAGAATGACATAAAATACACAAATGATAATAATGAAAAAAATCAATAAGCAAATATAAAGTAACAAATCTCACAAAAATTAGACAACTTTCTCAGGCATGGAAGTCATTTTTTTTTTTTTTTTTTTTTTTGCGGTACGCGGGCCTCTCACTGTTGTGGCCTCTCCCGTTGCGGAGCACAGGCTCCGGACGCGCAGGCTTAGCAGCCATGGCTGACGGGCCCAGCCGCTCCATGGCATGTGGGATCTTCCTGGACCGGGGAACGAACCCGTGTCCCCTACATCGGCAGGCGGACTCTCAACCACTGCACCACCAGGGAAGCCCTCCTTATTTTTTAAATAAAAATTAGTGTTTTGGATCTCCACAGTAACGAAACTTCTCGTGGCTAATAAATGGCATAAAGTTTAAAATTTTTGACCATTTGCAGCAAGTGCCTAGAGTTAAAGTGAGATTATCACAGTCTCTCAGTCCTTTATTTGGCTGCTAATTAAAACATACATATACCAAACTGTAGAAAATATTTTTCAAGCAGTAACGTCTGGTATCTTGGCAGATGGCAATTTTGTTGGAATCATTGGAGATAGTACATTATTAGGCCATTGAGAAAACTTTCTGGACTCCTTTGATGTGACTGTTTTTATAAGCTTGCTTTTTGGGTTAGACGTTTTTACTTAAATATCATTACATTCCCTAAAATAATATGTTCAACTCATTGACTTTTTAAAATGCATAAAAACATTTTTTACAAACATTAGGAATTTGAATTCCAATAGTATTTTTCTCAACAAATATCCCCTTTTTATAACTGCATCTTTTTTTGTTGTTACAAATGAAATGAATAATTTACAGTGATATTGCTCTATATTGTATGCACACTAAAATTTTATGCATTAGAATGTGAAGTATTTTTTATATTTGTGTTTATAAGTAGTTTAGTGTCTTTTGTCAGTTATAAGGGTTACCTGTTTAGTTGGAAAGTGCCATTGCCCTAGAGTGCTGTATTTTGAAGTCATCTGTCATGGATACAATGTAGAGAGAGAAGACTATTTATGTTTATGGCATTTTAAGTAACTGAGTTAAACCCTTTGGAATATAGAGAAATGGCTTATTTACTGTCATCACTGTTCACTTAATCTTGTGACCCTGACATGATAGCATTCCCATAAATCTCCCTGTGTGTAGTTCAGTAAAACAGATGAACATCAAAATGTAATGATTGTCTCAGCTTTAGGAATAAACTGTGTGATGGAATAAATATGGCCCAGATAGTGATACTACAGAAGCATTTTACCACTCCCTTTCTCTAACAAGTAATGATAGAAAATAATTATTTATTATAATTTATATTCTATTTTCAGATAGTATTTGCAGTATCTAATAGTCATTGAGAGAAAAAGAAGATACAAATAATATGTATATTTTGACTTTCTTAAAAACAGTTGAAATTTTTTAGCATATTTACGATTATTAATATAATAAAATTGGTTTTTACAATGATGTTTTAATATAGCTTGATTTTATATTGTGTTTTCATTGCATTACATCCCTGTGTTAATTTTTTTCTGTATGCACTTTTTTAATATTTGAGATTATATAACTCCTCAAACATAAAGTCTCAACGTCAGTAGGTTTTTTTTTTTTGTGGTACGCAGACCTCTCACTGTTGTGGCCTCTCCCGTTGCGGAGCACAAGCTCCGGACAGGCAGGCTCAGCGGCCATGGCTCATGGGCCTAGCCGCTCCACGGCATGTGGGATCTTCCCGGACCGGGGCACGAACCCGTGTCCCCTGCATCGGCAGGCAGACTCTCAACCACTGTGCCAGCAGGTAAGCCCCGTCCGTAGTTTTTTTATCCCACCCTTTTTATAAGCAACTAGTGTCGCATTCCAGGAAAAAGAAAATTGAGGACATTGAGGCATTCAAGAAAAAAATTAACATGCCACACTACAATAAATTAATGGAAGAAGCTAAAAGAACCTAACACTTCTCACTGTACTATATATGTCAGAGACCATCTCCACAAACTGAAGAAAATCCACCTTTTCTTCAACATTTTGAAAAAGTAAATGCTATTAATGCTCTCATTGCTTAGGTAATAGATCTATAGAATAAAATGATCTTAAAGAAGCTATATTTGTCTCCCAACAACTTCCATATATAAAAACTTTTTGTCAGTTTTGTTTGGTGTGGTAAAACCTTTAATCCTCTTTTCAAATAGGATTTTATACTTTGGCTACTATTAATCCAATTTGCATGGTAATGATAAATTCTAAACACCACAAATGTGCTATATAATGTAAAATCTATGGGAAAAAATAATAATATTTATGTTTTTATACAAAGGTTATTTTAGAAATATAACAAATCTCTGAAACAAACCCTCATAAGCATTTTAGTAGCAATCCAAGAAGGAAACAAAGAAAATGAAACTCTGAAGCCTGTCAGAAAAGAAGACCAATTACTAATACGATACAAGTCCCCAGAAAAATAAGATGAATCATATATCTTTACTAATTGAATCTTAGACCACAAGCATCAGGTTGAAAACAGTCTTCCGTGAAGAGAAGGCGGATGTGTATCATTAAAGAAATGGTCAGCTCCTTTACTTTAGATGTAGACAACTGAGCCCTAAGAAGACTTTCTTCCGTTTTAATAGCCTTTCGAGCTAATATAAGCCCTAAAAACTTGGTTCGTATGATTTTTTTTTTTTTCAATTTGGCTGCATTGGGTCTTCATTGCTGCGCGCAGGCTTTCTCTAGTCACAGTGAGCAGGGGCTACCCCTCGTTGTGGTGCGCGGGCTTCTCATTGCGGTGGCTTCTCTTGTTGCGGAGCACAGGCTCTAGGCACGCGGGCTTCAGTAGTTGTGGCTTGTGGGCTCTAGAGCGCAGCCTCAGTAGTTGTGGGGCACGGGCTTAGTTGCTCCGTGGCATGTGGGATCTTCCTGGACTCGGGATCGAACCCATGGCCCCTTCATTGGCAGGCGGATTCTTAACCACTGCACCACCAGGGAAGTCCCCAGTTTGTATGATTTTTCTAGAAGCTACAAATGATAATGTCTCTTTGTAGACAGTCTTAAGACAGAAACTGTTTTCTTTCAGGTGAGGTTCTTCTCTGTTATCATTATTCAGTAAATAGTTACCAAATTGCCGTCAAACACTCTATGTATGAAGACACTGTTCAGAGCCAGGGAATGGGGTGTTCCATAAAGAGGATTTTTGTGCCTTTTGAGTCTTAACATAAATCTTAAAATTATGTATGGCTGGCTTTTGTATGAAGAAAGACATTTGAGGGCTAGGCAATAAAATATGCCAGATATAAACCATCAAATAGGCATTTTTAAAGCTTATAAACTAGATTTATCCAACTGAAAAGCTGAGCATGTTTTAGTGCACTTTAAGATACATTATTAAGCAGTAAGTTAACGAACATACGAAAAAGACAAGCAGCAAAATATCTTGTTAACTTCTTTAGGAGCAGTCATTACAAATATGATAATTAAATAGATAATTACAATTTTTACCTTTCAGTAGATTTGATGGTGTCATGGTAAGAGTTATGTGAGCATTAGTTTCAAGTATTACTAGTTTAAGGGCACTTAAGTGATGAGGACCTTGTAATTGTTCCTTTGAGGAAGAGATGATACTTAGTTTAAAATAAAATTGATAAAATCAGTTGGTTTTCATGTAAATCTGTGTCACATATAGGTCTTTTTAATCCATATCAGAAGTGAGATTTTTCTTCTCTGGTTTAACCTAGTAACTTCTTATTTACCATCTCCCAGATCACTTTCATGAAACTTCAACTTCAGTCAACTTGGATTTGATCTGTAAAATAGTAGTCATCTCACAACCTTACACACTCTCCTGACCCAAACTTTGTAACTACTCTCTGCTCTTCTAATTTTGGTATATAATCCAGGACCTAGAGAAATAAATTACCTCAGATTTGTCACTTTGTATTTCTTGAATTTCTTCAATATCTATTCTGTCCAACTTGAAACCATGCCATTAAAATGGTTTTCACTTTGGAATTACAGTTTCATCCATCCTCCTGCAACCCAAGATTACTTGTTTTTATTCTTGATATGTATCATTGGGTTGGCCAAAACATACATTCAGTGTTTTCCGTAAGATGGCTCTAGTAGTGCTTAGTTGTCTTTAACTTCATTGAAAACAATTTTCTTAGATTGTATTGTGACAGCTGTCATATCAATGTACATTTTAAAAAGAAAACATCAAAATTGGTGAATTTTTATGTAGTCATTTTAATATTGAAGATGGAGAAAAAAGCAACATTTTCAGCATATTATGCTTTATTATTTCAAGAAAGGTAAAAATGCAACTGAAATGCAAAAAAATGATTTGTGCAGTGTACAGAGAAGATGGTGTGACTGATCAAACATGTCAGAAGTGGTTTGCAAAGTTTCTTACTGGAGATTTCTCACTGGACGATGCTCAGCGGTCGGGTGGACCAGTTGAAGTTGACAGTGATCAGATTGAGACATTAACTGAGGACAATCAATGTTACACCACGCGGGAGATAGCCGACATACTCAAAATACCCAAATCAAACGTTGAAAATCATTTGCACCACCTTGGTTATGTGAATTGCTTTGATGTTTGGGTTCCACATAAGTTAAGCGAAAAAAAATTTCTTGACCATATTTCCACATGCGATTCTCTACTTAAATGTAACGAAAACATTCCGTTTTTAAAACAACTTGTGAAGGGCGATGAAAAGTGGATACTATACAATAATGTGGAATGGAAGAGGTCATGCGGCAAGCGAAATGAACCACCACCAACCACACCAAAGGCTGGTCTTCATCCAAAGAAGGTGATGTTGTGTATATGGGTGGATTGGAAGGGAGTCCTCTATTATGAGCTCCTTCTGGAAAACCAAATGATTTATTCCAACAAGTACTGCTCCTAATTAGACCAACTGAAAGCAGCACTCGACGAAGAGCGTCCAGAAGTAGTCAACGGAAAACAGTTAATCTTCCATGAAGATAATGCAAGACCACATGTTTCTGTGATAACCAGGCAAAAACTGTTACAGCTTGGCTGGGAAGTTCTGATTCATCTTCCGTATTTACCAGACATTGCACCTTCAGGTTTACATTTATTTTGGTCTTTACAAAATTCTCTTAATGGAAAAAATTTCATTTCATTTCCCTGGAAGACTGTAAAAGGCACCCGGAACAGTTCTTTGCTCAAAAAGATATTTTGGGAAGATGGAATTATGAAGTTGCCTGAAAAATAACAGAAGGTAGTAGAACAAAAGGGTGAATATGTTGTTCAATAAAGTTCTTGGTGAAAATAAAAAATATGGCTTTTATTTTTACTTAAAAACTGAAGGAACTTCTTGGCCAACCCAATATAAATCCCTTTACACTGGTATTCTTTGTTTCATTTTTTTGGAAACAATCTGCACTCTAGATATTTTAAAGTACCTCTCTGATCTATGTTTAATATTTAAAATTTACATTATTATTAATACACAGTACATTCCTCTTAAGTAGGTAGTGGAGATTAAAAACATAGTGCAAATGTTACTTGTAATTCTTATGATTATTTCTCAAAAGAGGTAACTTCTTAACTATTTAAAAATCCAAAAATATTTAAATTACACCTAAAACATAGTATATCAACTCATTTCAGTGTGTTTTGGGTTTCAGTTGCTGGCTCTAGAAAGTATTGTTATTCCAGCCTTTGCCAAGAAACAAACACTTGCACCATCCAAGGCACGTATTTGTTGTCCACTGAATGACCTTTGTTGAAACCTAACGTTGTCAGATCAGAATTTCCAACTGTTTACTTGACGTCTTTAACTAGGTATACTATGACATCTTAAAGTGAAGAAAACGGAACTTAGGTGTTAACACTTTCGGTTTAGTTCCTTCCCTCTCGCTGCTTCTTTAACACATTCTTACTTGCTTTATATCCCTGCCATTGCGTGTGTGTGTGTGTGTGTGTGTGTGTGTGTTTATTTTATTTTTTTTCTTTTTACTTTATTGCCAAAACCCTGTGTTCCTCAGGAGTTGAAGTTCTTGGTGTGTATCGGAGTCCCTGACATGTAAGAGGTGGTGTGTAAATAAATATTGCTGAGTAAGTAAGGAAGTGAATGAATGAAAGAATGAATGAATGCAGGAGTTCAAAGTACCTATAACTGGTCCCAAAGAATGCTGAAATATTACCAAATGTACCCAAAAAGAAACTTTTACTGTTTTCTTTTTCTAATTTATATATGTACAGTATTATAATTGATTATTGGGATATTCATCAGCATATTTTAAGCCCACAACATTTACAGAAGCTTAAAAGTATCTTTACTGTTCTGATTTCTAATAATTTACCTTATGGCTTTCTTTTATACATCTCACTAGTCATCTAGGCTAAAGCATTTATTAATTGATGTTGCATTTTTTACAAATATATAGAAATACATGGCTAGAATATTTAGTAGAAATAACCTTACTAAATAAAACTGTGGCAGAGTACTGTTTACTAGTAAAATTTTTCCAAGAGAAACAACATCAACTACAACGCTGTAAAGTCAGAAATTGGTTTTAAAACTTTGGTTTTAAAACTTTAAGGCAGCATTTTAAAAATTACTAAAGTTAAAATGTGTTTAGTTGTTGTTGTTTTTTTTAAATTTCTGGGTAATTAGCTATTATTAATCACCTTGACATTACTTTCCTGGCCTATCAGAAAAGTACATATACAACTTTTGGGTACTTCTACTAGATTGTGTTTGTTTACCTAGTTTAAATCTGATATAAAACTCATGGTGTACATTCATTTCTTTTGATTTTTTTAATTAGCATCTAAAATATCTCTTTTGATTCAAAAGTTTTCAGTCATGCCATTTTCAACTTTAGGTCATTTCATATCCATATTCATGTGCTCTTTTACTTTTCAGCAGGTTTTTATTCAATGAAATTTAAGATTGCTATGCTATTTTTGTGTAATTGTTTAAAAAAAGGAAATCTTAGGAAATCCTCTCCTATTCAAAGAATAATATTATATCAAGCTTCATCCTCTTGACTTTGACTTTTTGTTTTTCCTCCCTCCACCTTAAATGAATCATAGTTAAACATACACATTTTCATATTTCATTCTTTACTTCCACTACATAAAAGACATGAGCAACAAAGGTTTTATATAATATAAACAAGGGATACACACCTTACTATGTCTCTGTTTTGCAAATACCTAGAAAATTGGCAACTTAACTTATGTTCCCAGAAACTACATGAAATTATAGCATTTAGGAGGTTGAAATTTATAATAAGTGAAAGAACTTCGGCTTTGTAATAATAAATTATCTAGAATATATGAATTCATAAAATTTAACGAATTTTAGGAGAAACGTTAAGCATGTTTCCTAAATTCTTTTTTTTAATTTACAGTTTAATATGAGTAATATGTTTGTTGTTTCCAGTTATGTTACTTAATAAATTATTGATTCTTGAATATTTGAAAGGCAGTGCTTCTTTGTTAAATATTTTTACATTAGAAGTCTTTTGAGGGGAATCTGTCTAACTGGGATATGATTTGTCAGGAACTTATTGGATAGTGTAAACCATAAATCTTTGTTGTTGTTAACTTTTTTAAAAATTTCTTTTGTTTTTTAAGTTTTGTTTTTAGTCAAGAATAGGGAAAGAGGGCTTCCCTGGTGGCGCAGTGGTTGGGAGTCCGCCTGCCGATGCAAGGGACGCGGGTTCGTGCCCCGGTCCGGGAAGATCCCACATGCCACGGAGCGGCTGGGCCCGTGAGCCATGGCCGCTGAGCCTGTGCGTCCGGAGCCTGTGCTCCGCAACGGGAGAGGCCACAGCAGTGAGAGGCCCGCGTACTGCAAAAAAAAAAAAGAATAGGGAAAGAAAAATGACCCATTATTTCCATGATCTAAAGGTTTTACTGCAGCAGCTGAGCAGCTCACTTTTATTCAATGCTACATTAACTTTTCCATTAAGGGTACTGCTGTAAAGCACAGAGCCCTTAAGCATTATGAAGTTGCTGTCTGGCATTTGTTCATTGATATGGCTGCTGTATTTGAATGTTGCAATCCCTCCAGAGTGAAAGCCTTCATTGCTCTTTAAGAATGTTGCTTCTCTCATTTTAAATTTAGTTAAATTTCATTTCACTGCTGTGGTTTAAGAGTCTGTAAACATTCTTATAAACCTGAATTTTTTCCTTGTTTAGAACTTCTGTCACTTTAATGGCAGTATAATTATAGTGTTACTATTATTCATAAAATTCAGATTTGCAAGAGACTAATGTTATTTTAGAAGAAAGGCAAATACTTTGCTGTCACGCATGTCCTTTAGTTCATTTTTCTTTTTTTTTTCCTTCTTTTCATTCATTCTATAAATTATCCCAGTTGTCTAGCATTACACAGGACCTGAGGAATGTTCTCCAGGAGGCTGAAGTCTTATGGGGGAGACTGATGACGGAAGGAATAGGATGTCCTCTCTTCTGGATGGTTAGACTTCTGAAGGAGGGGGAGATTTAGAGTAGTGGAGAGCTTAGGAATAAGGGTTGTGAAGTTGTGGGCACGTGCTCCAATAAAGGGAGAGAAGTTGTGATAGGCCTTCTTAGGGTTAACGGTGTGGTTCCCCACTGAGCAGCATGTCTCCTGTATTGAGGGAGTCTGTCCAGCATTTCTTCCTAGCAAATGTTTAGGCCTCCTTGCTTCCTGGTGAGAGGATAAATTCTATGGCAATGAAAAGGTTACGACAATCAGTTACCCTTTGTTTCATATTTAGTGCAAGAGTTAAGCAATAGGGAAAGAGCTGATAAGAACCAGGTTTATGCTGTGTGATGTTTTGTTTGTTGACAGGCTGGGGTCGAGTTATTTTATTTTGGTTTTGGGTTTTTTGGGCTTTTTTTGGGGGGTGGGGAAGGGTTGAATTTTAACTAAACAGAGATTAAGAGAAGAGATGGACTTCCCTACAAACTGTGGGAGTGAGCTACAGTGGTGGCAGGATTGTTGATGTTGATCAAAAGGAGTTATCAGGCTAATGAGCCGCAAGGACCAGCAGCAGAGATGGTGAAACGCTAGGTAGAGGAAGAAGCTAATTTAAATACTGATCTGTGATTACGGAGGAAGACATAGGGCAAAACCCAATCCCCTGCCGATGAAGGACTAAAAGGTCCATTTAGGTTGAACTGTTGAGACTGGCAGTGAGAAGGAACTATCCTGTGGGGATTAGGGTTTGACAGGATATAGGAACTATCCTGTAGGGATTAGGGTTTGACAGGATATCCCTTTCTTGTACAGTAGTAATCTCTATTCTCTATAATTCTGATGGTTAATTTCCCTCAATACAGATACTTCCAGGCTTTTACATCTGAAGTGTGTAACTGTCATGAAGCAGCAAAGTGTCGTTTCTCATTCCATAACTTTGTTAAAATTTACCTCTTCCGGTGAATAAACCTCTAGCTCAGATCCCAGTGATTGTTACTTATCCCTCCCAGATATTTAGTCTTCCAGTTGTCGTGAACTGATTTTAAATTGTTTTTTTGGCCCAGTGCTTGGAAGCCATTTGACTTCTGTCTTCACAGTAACTTCTCTTAAATTCTTATACTTTCCACCAGTTATGCCTTTATGACCTCTGTTAGACCTGTCTTTCATTTACCCCGTTAAAACAACAACAAGAAAAAACCCCAAAAAACCCACAAATATACACACAAGTACACAATTTCACTCCCTGCCATAAACAAAAACACTGATTTGGATCTTTTCATTGAAATCGTTTATTCTTACTCTGGTTGTTTCAAGCTCTTTACTAATCACTTTAAGATAGCAGCTTAGAGGAGATAGTGCCCTGTCATAGTATCTTTCCAAAGAACCATCATAGTTATTCTGATTACAGTGTAGCTTTAGTATTAGAAGAACAAAATTGAATTGGTATGATATATTGATATCATGTCAATAATAATAATGATTTTGATCATGTTATATCACAATTGAATTGATATATCATTGAATCTTACTGTCTTGGGAAAAAAGGAATTTAGATGTACAGAATGAGGAATGTGCCTGTGCGTATGTATGTGTGTGTATCTAGGAATAGCCCTATGCAAACTAAAGTAAATCTATTTTTATTTCATCCCACCTTGTATTTCAGAGGTCCCCTGCTTCCAGAAGTCTCTTTGGCCCAGGTGACTGGCATAGCCTCTGAAAAGCAAACCTTAATAAAACCTCTTTCCTTCATAGGCATACGTCTGTTTTGCTAGTGGAAACTAAAAGAGGTTCATAACTAATAAGAATGAATGTCTGTGGTCAAATTCCAGGAAATACAATTGGTCATTCTAAATATATATTTTGGAGATTTCCTGCTATGTTTAAACTATATCATGACATTGGCTGGCCATGTAACATCCTCTGCTTTGTATTTAGCTTTGTAATTTTCGCTTGTGTATTGGTAAATAATGCAAGTGAGGTCAGGGTTTGGGGTCAAGGGTAGATTTTATTTTATAGGTAAGTCAAATTGTTAGATTTGAATTTCAGTAAGCAGTGAAATGGACCACAGATTACTACAGTGTGGAAGAAGAAGGCAAACAGAAGGCATTAAAGGAACTAGCACTTTAAAGTATGACACATATGAAAAGTGCATATATCATGATGAAAAAGATCAATGAATTTTCAAAAACTAAAAACATCTGTACATTTAAAATGGATAACCAACAAGGACCTACTGTATAACATAGGGAACTCTGTTCAATATTATGTAACAAGCTAAATGGGAAAAGAATTTGAAAAAAGAATAGATACACTTTCACTTTGCTGTACACCTGAAACTATCTCAACATTGAGATAGTTTACTATAATCAACTATACTCCAATATAAAATAAAAAGTTAAAAAAAAAAAAAAAAAGCAGTTGTCTGATAGCCAGGTCAGTTAGATATAAGAAGTTTCTTACTACAAACCAGTCATTTGTTTTTTTTGAAAACTAGAAGCTTTGTGGAATAAATACAGAATTGACATTCAAAAAAATAAATAATCTTTTTAATGAAAAGGTCTATGCAGTTACCATTCTTGATAAAGAAACAGAACATTACCAACACCTTAGAAGCCCCACTTGTACTCTCTCCATCCCTCCAAGGTAACCACTGTCTTAAATTTAAGAGCATATATTACTTTTGACTACTTTTTATTTACATAACTAAAAGCATATAATATGAACTCTCTTGTCTGATTTATTTTACTCAGTATAACATTAGTGAGATTCATCCATATTGTTGCATATAATTTTAGATTGTTTATTCTCATAGCTATATAGTAGTCCATTTGTGAATATACCCGAACTTAGTTATGAATTACACAGAATTCAACTATTATGAATAGTGTTGCTATGAACATTTTAGTACGTTTGTTTCTGATTCTGTTATTTTTTGATAAATAAATATATTTCTGTTAGGCATATACCTGGAATTGCAATTGCGGCATATACCTGGAATTGCAATTGCTACATCACAGTATGTTTAGGCTTATGTTTAGCTATACTGCTTAACAGTTTGCCAGAATTTTCAGTTGTTCTGCATTCTCTCCAACACTTGGCATTTTCTGTCTTTTTCATTTTTACCATTCAGGTGGAAGTAAAATATACTGCATCATAGTCTTAACCTGCATTTTCCTGAATGCATACCTTTTTGTTTGTTTGTTTTACTTTACTGTAATGAATAGGAGTTCTAGTACAATGTTGAATTGAAATGTGATAGCAGACATACTTTCCTTGTTCCTAATGGCAAGGAGAAAGCTTTAAATATTTTGCCATAATTGTGATATTTGCCATAGGGTTGTTTGTTTTTTGGTAGATATTCTTTACCAAGTAGAAGGAAGTTCCATTCCCTTCCCTTCCCATACTAGTTTCCTAAAAAGTTTTTATCCGCAATAGGTGTATAATTTTGTCCATGCTTCTTCTTCATTTATCATAGTGGCCATGTGATTTTCCTCCTTTTTTCTACTAATGTAGTGATTCAGTTGATTGGTGTCATAATATGAAGCTGTTATATCAAAGGGTGATTATTAAACTGGATAATATCTTTTCAAACTAAAAATTTCTCAAGAGTTTAAGTGCCTGACCTCTAGCAATGTGTTAGTACATAAATTGTTGTTTTTGTTAGCTAACTAGTAGTTCAATTAGTATGTCATTTGGGAGAATATATACCTTCTTCCATCCAAATTAATACAATGTTAAACAACTATTCTGTGATATGAAACACAGCAGGCCACTGTGCTATGCACTGTGTAGAATACAAAGATATATAAGAATCAGTCTCAGCTCCAAGGAGCTGCAGCCTAGTTTGTGAGATCATACCGATTCTTAGGTAATTATAATATTAACATAAAGCAATATTTAATAACAGTTAAGTGAAACATTAACTGGATTGTATACTTTATAAAGAAATAGATGAATGTTCAGACTTTCCAGTCCCAAGGAATAGCACAGGATTGAAACAGCCAGGCTTCTTTCATTACATTAAATGAACCAGAATAAAGTATGAGAATGTTAGTAGTTAAAGATAAGACTACAAAAGAGAGTTCAAATTCAATCAAGGAAGATCTCAAATACCCAGTAAAGATTAGACCTGGTTGTGTAGGCAACTCAGTTTTACAGATAAGGAAATAAGTCTTGCAAGGTCATGACCTGCCTGTGGTGATACAACATCAGAACTAGAGTTCTTAAGGAAAAAAATGTAATCTTCTTGATCCTTAATGAAATTTTCCACCCCTTCCAAACTAGTTTATCTGACTAATTATTACAATGGTGTTACTTTGTATTCATAAAAATAGTTTGTTTCTTGTCTTTTTTAATTGTATTCTTCTCTAATTATATTTAATATTCCATTGTAAAACCAAATTGATGAGAAGTGGGGGAAAAAAAACAATTATTCTTTAACCATGACAGATATAATAGGCATTCATGTCATATGATACTGAATGTTAAAATGAGGTCACAGGGCACTAGAGAAAAAGGAAACAAGCAATATAGTACCTCTGGGTGATGAATGTGAGGGGAAACATCTTATACAGGGTACTAGCCAGGATATTTATCATTTAGTGCTGAAACTCTGGTGACATGGTAACTAGGTTTGTCTATAGTAGTCATGATGCCAGAAACCCATAGAATCTCTTCATGATAACTTCTTTATCCCATTAGCTCAATGCTTTCTTAAACAAGAGGCAAAGGGCCACAAGTTTCACTGGGAATGATGAAAATGCCGTTACCTATTCCCTTTTTTGTACTGTCCTTTTTATTTTAATATTCAAAGCAAATCTTGTAATTCTATTTTCTTTAACACGTATTTAAGCACCAAGAGGGTTAGCCCTTATTTATAGTCAGAAGTACAGGAAACATAAAAGGAGAAGGTACTAAGTGGATTTTGGAGTTAATAATTTTGTTGTTATTTTTATATAGCATAATGTCTTTTGAATAGTAAAATATATATTTCAGAAAACATTAATACATATAAAAATGGTCAATAGATAGCTGTAAATGAATGAATTAATGAAGAAAATAACTGAATTGTTATTATCATTCCTTCATAAGCCTGGAAGTAAGGCATTATTCCTTTCTCATTCACTCTCTTTTTATCTCAACTTTGTAATAGGCTTACATTTTCAAAAAGTGTTGTAGTTATTTATAATATTATCCACTTTAATAATAAATCTTAATTTTGTAACATGAACTAAAAATTCATAAGTTAAACTGAAAATGAAAATGCTTAACTTTGGCAACAAAGGAAACTTTAGTTCAGTTTAGCCCCTAGTTTAGACTTTGATGAGCTTTATTTCAAGTTTGAACTTGTACTAGAAACAAATGAGTAATCAGTTTGGTATGAGCAATGCCGCTTTAGCACAGGATTCTCTCATGCCATCTGCCTTTATGTAATCTGGGGACCAGCAGTTAACTGATGCGTAATGTAGCTACTTTGCCCTCTGTCCTTAAACACATTAATACCGGCAGGATGTACACCTCATTATAAGTGACCATACATACCAGTACCTTACAAGTTTGGGAAGATTTGAATTCTAAGAGAATTTAGTAGAAGAGAAATTTAGACATAGCCTATAGAAGCGGTAAGTAAAGTATTCATCAAAATTGCCCACCTAGGAAGACTCCCTGAATTAGGTGAATCAGGTGATGTTAAAGCGAGGGAGTTTAGATGACTGGTAGAATTTTTAAGAGCAGTCACAGTTGAGAATCAAAGAAACTATATTGTCTAAAGTCAGAAATTAAAATAATGTCAGTCGGAAACAAGTTATGTCTAATCAGAGTATAAACTATAAATAGCATTACTTAGGGGAGACGAGGAAATAGAACAGAGGTCATTCCTTAAAGCGGAAGTAAGAAGGTGAATCTATTTCAGAGAATTACAGGGCTCCACATGTTCAAGGGAACCATCAAAGTGTGTAGTACAAAAGAGCACCTTTCAGTGAATTTCTGGGCTGACTGGAAAAGACAGAGGAGAAGAGCACTGAGAGACCATCGCCGGTGAGCAGGTCAGGGATGGCCAGGATGTGTGATTTGTCCTAGTGCAGTCATTCTCCTAGCTTGTGGATAATTGGCAGTAAGCAGGACATATTTTACATGGCTCTGTTGCTGGGAAAGACATGGAAAGAAATAGTAAATATATAAAAGTTGAGGACATGGAAAATTACTAAAATTATTCATAAAATTTGACCTTAATGACAAACATAATGTTGATAAAATTTCTATTAGTGTTTCAAAAGATAAATAGGGAAAATCATTTCAGGAAAAGGTACAAATTTGTGCATGTGCATGTTTAAACATAATCTTTTATGTTGGAGATAAATGGATATTTTCTTCTGTGTTTGGGACAGTGGTGAAACAGCAAGGCAGATAGGTACTGGACTGTGATATGATGGGCTGGCCATATGAGAGTCCCATCTGGAAAGGTAAATCTAGCACAGAGGCCCAAGTAATTTCTAGGCATAACTAAGGTAAAGACTGAAAAGAAAGGAAATTCTAATACCCAGGCCCAGTCACAAACATACTGACTGGGAGAGCATGCAGTGGCTTACTGGCTAACGCAGCAAGCAAAGGCCAGAAAACAGAAAAACCATGAACGTGATGAGTATCGATTTTAAATGTGAATGTTATATTAGCACCTTATTATTGAGTCATTTGTCATGTTCTAAAGAGTATTTACATTTCCCAAACTTCCATACCTAAATAGATTCTTCCTAACTTTAGTAAAAATTACTAAGTGGTACATTACATTTCTAAGGTATTAAGTAGTAGCCTTGAGATATGTAAGAGTAATATGTCTCTAGAAGTGCTTGATATATAATCAAAGGAGTAATAATTTAATCACTCAGCATGTTACAGCCCATTTTTGTCAATGCTTTCTTATTTATGCTTTTTTTAATCAAATCAGAGTATTTTAGCACCTACAATCTAGAATTGTAAAATATTTTTAAATTATTTATTCATTTTCAACCATGTCCATTTTGCAAATGGACTACCTTTCCTAAAGAGATAAGAATATAATATTTACCATTCCCAATGTTAATTATGAGGCTCACTTAAGGATCACCAAACAGAATTCAGTTTGAAGATTTTATCCACTTTTTTTAACCTTTCCCCTTCAAAAGTATATTCCTGACACTGCTGGCTCAGATACCCTACGTTTGAAACCCTGCATTGATTGAATTACATTTTTTTCTTCTTCAAGCATTATTTTTGTTCTTCAGGTAAACCTTTTTGAGTCTTTGCTGTATTAAAATTTTTAGTAAGGTCTATGGGAGCTCAGTTTTATTAATTTAAACTTTGGTAAATTAAGGTTGGCATGAGTGTATTTATGTATGATTTACAGAGTACTTTTTGATTATCTATGGTATAAATTTTAAATATTTTTGTTTTAACTTTACAGTTCTTTCATAGTTACTGATTTTTTGTCTTGCTTTTCTTTTGTTTAACCATTTTACTTAACTACCTGGTTAAAAAATATGAATCATACGTTTCTGTGTTTACAACTTTAAGAAATTAATATTTTCTTTGACTTATGTTAGTTGGAAATGTTTTATCTACGGTATGTGTCTACTACAGTAAAATCTCTTTTGATGTTATCAGTTTCATACCAAATAGGCAGGGACTGAATTCATTTATCTGACTTTGTATAAGACTCACCACAATGATATGCACATGTGGAAAGGGAATCTTAATAAATAACAGTTAACATGTATGATTTACATCATTTCCCGCTCCTTTCCATTTTCTCATTATGTTTTATATAGTTTTCTATGGAGATCCACAGTAAATGCAGTGGTATTTCATGTATGCATAAATAATTATATAAATGTGATAAGTTTTTAATATATTTTCTAAATATAAACTAGAACATATATATTTCTGAGTATAAAATCTAAATATGTTTATAAAATATATGATAAAACTTGAACTTGAATGTTTTTATTTTGGAAAAACTTTTAAAGGCAGGATTATTCCATAATAACATATCCTTCTGCTCATTTTCTCTAGATACTTAATAGCATTTATAATAAAATGCTAGTAATGTGGCAACAAATACTGACCCTTTGTTTGCAAAACAAAGTTTTTGAGTTTTACTTTATCTACTTTGAATCTTCTAGAACACAATGGATGACTCTGAGCAAAATTCCCATTTTACTAGCAGAATTTTCATTCATACAGTTGTGAATTAAGAAATATTTAAGTCTTCTGTGCCCCCATAATATTTCTACTGCACAGTCTGAAATTCTTTCAAAATGTTTTTGTCACTCTGCTGTCACTTTCAGCTATTGATTAACAAGTAAAAGTATTTTTTTACATTAAATAATAATTCAGAGATAGTTTTTATCTCTGTTTAATTGTAAATATTTAGAATAATTTAGGATAGAATAACTCTGGGATAAATTGAACTAGGACTAAATAACTGAGAAACCTAGGAGATAATACTGCACTAGTTAAAATTGAGAACAAATTGAAAGTAACAATTATTTCCTAAAATATAAAAAAAATTAACTCAATATCTTGATTAAACAATTTTTGGTAACAGTGATTAACCAACAAGGCACGTAAACCTGAATTTCATTTGATCATTTTATTTTCTGAACCTTTGTTTAAAACTATATTGAGTTTTTTTATGATTGTTGATAAATGTGGCTGCCCTAAGCTTATAGCAGAAGATCAATGTTTTAAAAATTGAAACAGTATAGGTTTGTATTGATTAATGTGGCTAAATCAAAATGAGAGGTTTTGTAACAGCTTTCTTAGACAGGCTACTCCCCAGTAATGGTAACCTATCAATTTTAGCTTTCCACTGATAAATCAGCTTGAAAATTGGATGTCAAAATTTTTTTCACTGAAGGAGTGATTTTTCCATGCCCTTTAACCTTTTCTGATATATTAGATTGGTTTATAAGACTAAGCTCTATATTACAGAAAGCAGTTGTCAAATTGACATTCAGATAGATTTTCAAATGATTGTAACTCCTATTTTTATCCATGTGTATAAAATAAGCATATGTATAATCATCTGTGATCTGCCTCCCTAATTGTAAGGATTGTTTATCTTGAGAAAAATTCAGTCACACATTATGAAATTATAGATTGTTCTCCTTATGGCTCTCAGAAGTTCAAAGAAGGTCAACCTCAACTGCAAGATTAGGTAACATGCTTCCAGGGAGGTACTTTAGTTTTCACTGAGTAGGGACATTGACTGTTTTTTCCTCGTGAATTGATTTTTTTCTTCTTTTTTTTTTTTTTTTTTTTTTTAATTTCCCTGAAAAATACTAATGGGTTAATTAATGGCAACTCTCCTATGTTGTTATGTCGTCAATAGTAACTTGGTATGCTTTAGTAACAAAAAACAAAAACAAAACCTGATTTCTAAGGAAGCAGTATTGAGGACTTGAAATAACACTAGGAAAGATTTGATTTAACAGCACAGAAAAGCAGGCTTAATTTGGATTTAATGGGGTAGACTTCAGTGACAGCTGACACTGCCATACCTTCATGCCTATATAGCCGACTCTAAGTTAGCCTGAGAAGGTATTGATTGTGAAGTTTCTGTTGTATAATTACTTTTTGCTAGGAAAAAAAAAAAAAAAAAAAAGCATGGCATATTGATCTTGATGGGAGCTTCTGAGTAACAGTTTACCTTGGCTAACAGTGAGTGTCATCTTTCAGCAGTGATAAAGGGTAACGTTCCAGCTCAGCGTAATTGCTTTGTGGTGAAATGAACCTCCTATACCCTTCCTTCTCTTTTTCCCACCAAGGAGATATAGCAATCATCTTTATCTCAAAGCCATGATTTACTGAACTAATCATCCTCTTAATAGAGGAAATTCTCCCCCCGCCCCCGAGTATGTACAGTTTTTGCTAACTGAAACAGAAATGCCTTATCAAACAATGGAATTTTTTCATATTTTAGGATCCCGAAATATACATGTTTCTAACCGCCTGTCAATTATTCCTTACCTATTCTTTTATTCATCCCTCCATTCCTAGTCTACTAGGTATGCCTTTGATCTTCCTCTGAATGTAAATTAAAAAAGAAAAGAATAGAGATGGTCAAATCTTATACACTTATTCTGACAATAGGAGGAATCATTAAATAAATAAATCTGTTAGTTTTCTGAAATTTACTACATTTGGCAAGTATAAAAATTTAGTTAATTTAGTTAAAACATGTTTTGGAAAGCCTTCTCCAGGTATATCGCTTATTTTTTTACAACTTTAAGTATTATTAATCTATTTTTTAGATTCTTTTTCTATGATTGTTATCTTCATTAAGACGAAAATAAGATGCTTTGAATGTGAAAAACGTATATTCCCTACCAATTCTGAAAAACTGAGATAATTTTTATTATTTTGTTAGCTTTTTGACAAAGATGTTTAATGTATTATCAATTTTTCATTAAGCCTATGTTATATTTTGCTGAAAATAGATCTGTATTTACTTGCCAGTACTTTAATATTGCCCCTGGGTAATGACTTTTAGTTAAGTAATGTTATTTAAAGAATATCTGGCAGTCATTTTAGATCATTTTAAGACTGCTGTGAAGGGTTTGGATAAAGGTCATTTTCAATGATTGTGCTTAGTTAAATAAATGTGAAAGGTTTCACAAAGGGAATCTTGCTTTTCAGTGTGCTGTCATAAATTTCCTCCTAGCACATCTGGGAATACCAAGTAAAATGTAGTTGTTTCTGCCTTGAAGGCAGTCTATTTTATATTTTCCTTCACTTTGTTTATTTTCTCCTCATAATTCTGTTTATTCCCACAACTGAGCACAAAGGTTTCATTTTGTCATAAATTAGATTTACCACTTTTGACAGTTTGTGGAAACCCCTATATATATTCCTCCAAATGTTTAAAATGAGTAGATTTTTTTGCCTAAGACTTACTAAGAAGTATTACTTTTTATTTTTTTAAACAGTCTCCCCTCTAGTGTAACCCTGGTTCACAGTTTGCTCCCACTCTGGGCACAGCTGGCCTCTTGCTGTTCACAGCTGAAAAGTGAAATCAATGCTTGGTCTAACAAAATGCAGATGAAAGCCATTCTGATCATATATAGTCATTTCCCGTAACTTTATCAGCCATCAGTTACTTCTGTGCTCTCTGGAAATCATTGTTTATTCAAGTAAATACAGCCCCAACTTCTGTGTTGAGATGTGCTGTCTTCTAGGAAAATAATACTTCCTTAAAGCCATAAGCATTGTGAATAGCTCATCATTCTAGTTTTCTAAAGTAACTATTGCTTTTGTTCCCCTGAAGGAAACAAATCTAATCAAATCATTTATCATTTAAATGCTAGAAATTTATACTCTAAGCAGAGATGCCCCTTTATTCTTAATGTTAACACAATTTAAAATTTTGAAACAAAAAATGCTGAAATACCTCAATCCAAATTATCACTGATCTAGTATTTTCTTAAATATTTATTTGAACAGGATTGGATAGAAAGCTGTATTGTAGCTGAATGCTTCAAAGGTCACAGAACTACAACGAGTTTGATGGAAAACAGCCTTTCTCCTTCCTATTTTAAATGGTTCCTTCTTTGATTACAAGCATTTATTATAATTATCAAGCGATTAGTCTGTTGTTATAGAATCCTTGTAATGGAACCATTTAGAAGGAATATAATGGCAGTTTATTGGATTCTGCAAAAGAAAAGAGCACAGATAAAGTGGTCCTTTTTGATAAATGGTTCAACTGCTAGCTAAGTATACTAATTTTATTATTCTATCTCAGTTCATTTGCCTTAGTATTTTTTGTGACTCAGGGTACAATTTTTTCTAATAAATAACCTGTCCTCTGGTCTTTTCTACGGTTTATGTCTTTTTTAGGGTTTCTGTATGTATGTATGTGTGTGTGTGTGTGTGTGTGTGTGTGAGTGTGCTCTGAAAGAGGGAAGTTTCAGAAATAAGAAGCATTCAGTACTGTTGATATGTAGTCTTTGTTTTAGAACTTATATTTGTACAATATCTTTCCTTAGATGGCTTTTTATTATTAATTCATATTTTATTTTTTAAATTATTGGTATATAAGATGAGTCTATTAACTTATCACTTCTAGTTCATGAGTGCTTATTCTTCCAATTGCAGTAAAAACAGTCCCAATGAAATAAATACCTGAGGGGTTGTTAGATTTAAGACCTATTTAGTGCTAATATCGTTTCTATAAAAATCAATACAGTTAGTGCTCAGGGTTAGATGTATTTTTAGATTTTTCCTAATTCCTCAGAGACAAAGATACAGGCCTTAAAAACACTCTTTCTTTTGAGACTTTTGTCTATTTGAAGCCAGATACAAGAAAATCCAAGATGCAATATTTTGAAAAATGCTAAAATTCAGTAAAGTGGATTTTCCTGTCCTTTTCCAGGCTAGCAACTAGTAGAACTGCAATGTTTGCTAAAGTACTACAGTAAACAAACAATTAGGGAATCCATGCCTACAGAGAAAAGGAGCTAAGGTACTAAATGAAGTGTCAGGGTAGGTAGAAGGCTGAATTTCAGAAAAACTGGTTCTTGTGAAGTCAGAGACTAGGGTGAGGGATGGTAATGTTATTTTAGAGATTTTAAACTTCCAGAAAGCAAAGATCACCACATAGCAAGTACCTTGCACTGATAGGTATCTTGAGCATAATAAGTCTTCAAGAATATTTTTTAGAAAAAAATTTTTTTTTATCAAAGTACCAAAGGAAGCAACACTTTTATATATATATATAAATTTATTTATCTATTTATTTTTGGCTGTGTTGGGTCTTCGTTGCTGCACACGGGCTTTCTTTAGTTGCAGTGAGCGGGGGCTAATCTTCGTTGCGGTGCACGGGCTTCTCATTGTGGTGGCTTCTCTTGTTGTGGAGCACGGGCTCTAGGCGCACGGGCTTTCAGTATTTGTGGTGTGCGGGCTTCAGTAGTTGTGGCGCACGGGCTCTAGAACGCAGGCTCAGTAGTTGTGGCGCACGGCCTTAGTTGCTCCGCGGCATGTGGGATCTTCCCAAGCCAGGGCTCGAGCCTGTGTCCCCAGCATTGGCAGACGGATTTTTTTTTTTTTGTGGTACGTGGGCCTCTCACTGTTGTGTCCTCTCCTGTTGCGGAGCACAGGCTCCGGACGCGCAGGCTCAGTGGCCATAGCTCACGGGCCCAGCCGCTCTGCGGCATGTGGGATCTTCCCGGACCGGGGCATGAACCCGTGTCCCCTCCATCGTCAGGCGGACTTTCAACCCCTGCGCCACGAGGGAAGCCCGGCAGACGGATTCTTAACCACTGCGCCACCAGGGAAGTCCTGGAAGCACTGCTTTTTAAATTTTAGATTTTTTATTTATTTGGAGAATTTCAAACATATTATCTCTACTTTTTTATATGCCATGCTATTAATGTTCATATTGTTATTTTGTCAATATTGTTGCTATACAGAGTGCCTCATTAAGTTGGAGCAAATGTTTTTTCCTGAAGCTTACTTGAAAAGCCTTAAATCACTTATCATATACCACAAAAAGCTTTATGTGTCATTTAAAGTTTTCTAGGGATAATAACTTAGTATAAGGGTGTGCCTAGCCTTTTCTTCATTACTGAGTTTCGTGTATGTTGTACAAGTGGGGGAATTTGAAATTGCAGCTATACGATATGGAAGTAATATAAAAAGGAGAGACTATTTATTTATTAAATAGTTATTTATTTTGGTTGTGCCAAGTCTTGGTTGCGGCACATGGGATCACCGTTGCTGTGTGCGGGATCTTTAGCTGTGGCACGCGGTATCTCCATTGCTGCGTGCGGGATCTTTAGCTGCGGCACGCGGGATCTCCATTGCTGCGTGCGGGATCTTTAGCTGCAGCACGTGGGATCTCCTTTGCTGCGTGCGGGATCTTTAGCTGCGGCACGTGGGATCTCCGTTGCTGCGTGCGGGATCTCCGTTGCTGCATACGGGATCTTTAGCTGCGGCATGCGGGATCTCCGTTGCGGCGTGCAGGATCTTTAGCTGTGGCATGTGGGATCTCTGTTGTGGCGTGCAGGATCTTTATTTGTGGCACGCGGGATCTTCGTTGCGGCGTGCAGGATCTTTAGTTGTGGCGCGCGAGATCTTTGTTGCTGTGTTCAGGGTCTTTAGCTGCGGCACACGGGCTCTTAGTTTCCTGACCAGGGATCGAACCCGGGCCCCCTGCATTGGGAGTGCAGAGTCTTACCCACTGGACCACCAGGGAAGTCCCAGGAGAGACATAATTTAGAAAGGATTTGTGAATAATAAGGATAATTAAATGTGTAAAATCATTATACATTCTACAAGTTTACCCTGTTTTTTTAATTTAATAGTAAGCATTGCTTAAAAGAATAGTGTATGTGTGTGCACTAATATTTTACATAGATGTATATTGATAAATAAGAATTGTAGTTGCATGGGGTATATACAGATAAATAAGAAGTGTGGAAATGTGGAACATGAAGGAATTTCAAAGGGGAAATTTCTGTTCTCCCCATAATTCTTGTAAGAAGTATACATAAAATATCCAGAAAAGTGAAATCGAGGAATTTACATATATTAGTTGAAAACTTTATCTCTGTCATTAATTGTCAAACTAGGCCATCAGGAAGTTATTTATTAGTTCTTACTAAATCTTCTTCAAATATAATTATGTATGTCAGTTTTGTAAATTATTATTCTGTATGACTGAATGTAGTTTTTCCACAGGTCTCAGATGCATCCATATCACTTTTGATGTGACTTTCATTAATCTGACTCTAGTCATTGCTGGTGCTAGAATCTATATGTAGGAAAGACAGTAGAACAACAGCAGTCGGTTTGGTAGGAGGCATCACAAGCACATGTTGCTCTTGGATGTTATATACCGATCAGTAAAAATAAACTTATCTGCAAATACCATTATTCATATTTTATATCCAATATTTTTATTAATTTTATTTTGAGGAACTCTAGTGGGCTAATAAGATTATGATTTCATCGTTTATGAAATAAAGCACACAAAATATAAGGTTTGCATTTACTTGCTAGGACTATAACATGGCAACTGAGTAATACTATTGAAAAGTAAAATAAATTAAAGATACTCTGCATTTGCTTAGTATTTGGAACAAATGGGAATAGGAGTTTCACTTCTAGGATTTATTACAGGTCTAATCCTTTTAAAAGCCATTGAAAACCATAATTTTTTTCATATGCTTGTGGAAAACATATTGGCTGACAAAACTTAAACTAATATGTGGCTATTTGTTGTCTTTATCCAATTTAGTGTAAATATTTATACATTTCTTTGCAGAAATACTAATTTATTTGATTATGGAGTACTAACCCAGATGCTACCAGGAGTGATACATAATACAAAGTAGCAGCGCCATACTACTTTTCTGATATCCAGAAAATTATGGTTTGCAAAACATATTCATTCAATCCCAAGGGGGTGGATAAAAACCATACGAACAATAAAAATAGTAAATTAAACTTGCCATGAGACCTGGAGAGATGAGAAGGGAAATAATAAAGTCAGGTGTTTGGATAAATGGAACTTTCTTTTCCCTAGATAATTTCAAATTAAGAATGGTAACCTGGCCCAGAACCAAAGGTGTTGAGGCACAGAAGTTAAAGACTCGGTAGAGTCAGCAGTATTCAAAAGGAAGGTCCAAATAGGGTGCAGTGTGACTGTTAATGACCTTCTAGGTCACTGTTGAACGTTCCATTGGGAATTATTTCCTGTTACAGTTGTATTGGTTGATTCTCCAGAGCCAGGACTTCTAGCTGAATCCAATTCATAATTATAATCCACATTCTTTCTGAGAAGCTACTTCTTTACAGCCTCACTGGGCTAGCCCTACCACTATGACTAATTGGATTCAAATTGTGTTTAATCAGAACAGTTTGTCCAGTTAACTTAAAGTTGAAGGCTAGCAGTTGCAGTCAGTAACTGAGCCCCACACAGCACCTTAGAGCATTAACCTGGAGCAGTGGTGGATACTTCCTCTCAAAGCACATAAAGATTTTGAACATTCTCCAGGTAGCCTACTAAACTTAAAATTGAAGAGTTTGGGGATTCCCTGCAGGCGCAGTGGTTAAGAGTCCGCCTGCCAATGCATGGGGCATGGGTTTGAACCCTGGTCTGGGAAGACCCCACATGCCGCGGAGCAACTGAGCCCATGTGCCACAACTACTTAGCCTGCACTCTAGAGCCCACGAGCCACGACTACTGAAGCCCGCGTGCCTAGAGCCCGTGCTCCGCAACAAGAGAAGCCACTGCAATGAGAAGCCTGCGCACTGCAACAAAGAGTAACCCCCGCTCACCGTAACTAGAGAAAGTCCGCACACAGCAATGAAGACCCAACACAGCCAAAAATAAATAAGTAAAATAAATAATTTTTTTTTTAAATTTGTTTTAATTGAAGAGTTCCCACTAGATTTTACTTTGATCCTAACTGAAGCGAACTGTAAATGCAATGCTACAAAAATTAGGATAATTATGTCAGAGTTTAAGTAATAAATGATAACAGGCTTCATTACCAAACTTAATATCCTTTGGTATGCTTTCTTCTTTGACATTTTTTGTTTGGTAAAAAGTTGGAATCCAAGGCATCATCAAAACAATCATTTATTTCAGAAAATTTTCTGATTATCATAGTTACATAATTGAAATGTAGAGGCCCTTTTGTTTATTCAGATTCAAACATTTATGGAAAATTCTAAAAAAGTTTTTCCTTATTGGAAATTTTTGTATATAAATTCTACCAGCGTATACTGATTTGCAGCTTTAAAGTACCTAAAACACTGAGACAACTGGAAATACAATTTTAATTTCAGTTTTTCCAAATTGAAGGAAGCAGGTATGAAAATACCTTGTCTATCCTTGAATTCAGCTTCCCTTCCATTTAGATTTGTTTTTGATTACACAAAGCAAACCTAGACTCAAGTTATGCACCGTTAGGAGAAATCTCTCTAATTGGCTCATGGTCCCTGTGGATATTTGTTGAACAGTACACTTACCAGGGGTTTTATCGTCAACACCAGGAGCCCATTGTAGATATTCTATTGTAAGATACAGCCTATCATAGTAACTAAGCCTTACCTTTCTATTTGAACTATTTTGTATCATCATACCTAGACAGATGTACTAACTGTAGGGAAATAGCATATCTTGCCCTTCTGAAAAGGAAGAGATTGTTTATTTAACTTATTTATATGTCTTTGTATAGCCAAGGACCAGAGAGTTAATTCCAGAAAATGTCTTACCTAATTCTTTTCTTTTCTTTTTTTTTTTTTTTTTTTTTTTTTTTGCGGTATGCGGGCCTCTCACTGTTGTGGCCTCTCCCGTTGTGGAGTGCAGGCTCAGCGGCCATGGCTCACGGGCCCAGCCGCTCTGCGGCATGTGGGATCTTCCCAGACGGGGGCACGAACCCGCGTCCCCTGCATCAGCAGGCGGACTCTCAACCACTGCGCCACCAGGGAAGCCCCCCCTAACTATTTTCTATCTTGCTCCTCATCAGTGATGGATTGATCTGTCTCCACCATACAATGGAACACTTAAGTGGAACTCTATACAGATCAGAAAACACTGCCTCTAGGAACAGAAACTTACGTATTTCTCTTTTTTTTTGGCTGCACTGGGTCTTCATTGCTGCGTGCAGGCTTTCTCTAGTTGCGGCGAGCAGGGGCTACTCTTCGTTGCGGCATGCAGGCTTCTCATTGCAGTGGCTTCTCTTTTTGCAGAGCACAGACTCTAGGTGCGCAGGCTTCAGTAGTTGTGGCTCATGGGCTTAGTTGCTCTGCGGCATGTGAGATCTTCCCGGACCAGGGCTTGAACCCGTGTCTCCTGCATTGGCAGGCAAATTCTTATCCACTGGGAAGTCCCAGAAACTTACGTATTTCTTTACCAATGAAGAAAAGAATTGTCACCTCAGGACACAAGGGAGGATGTAATTCTGTTGTCTCCTTTCTTCCTTCCCCTCCTTCCTTCCTCTTTCTTTCCTTATTTATGGTCTTACAGTAGAGGTTAAATTATGTATATAATAATTGATGAAAATTTATGCATCACAGTAAAGCTGTAATATTTTAAAACTTTCGTTTTTTCAAGTTGTTATTGTAAAGATTTTCCAAATTAAATGAAAATGGTCTGATTCTAATTTACCAGTAAATTCAAAGAATTGATACAAATTTATTCTTCTTGCTATACGAGCAAGAGCTCCTATTAACCAAACTCATTGTAAAAATGGGCATTAGTGTCTCTAGATACTGCTGTTTCCTCTGCATAACATGTGCATACACATAAACACAGAACACAGACTCAGTCTTGGGAGATTTCCAAATCTATGCTAGCTAGATTAACAAATTCTCTGCCAGATAATAATTGTGATTTCTGCCCTGACCTTTATTATTTTTTTTCTACTTATATTAGGTTTACTTTCCTCTTCATTTACTAGTTTTTTGAGATGCAAGCTTAGGTTATTGGTTTTAGACTTTCTTCTCTTCTAATACAAGTATTTAAAGCTATAAATTTATTCCTATTCACTGCATTGGCTGCATCTCACATTTGTTATACTTTCGTTATCATCAAGTTTGAAACATTTCCTACTTTTTATTTCTTTAATAACCTATGCATTATTTATGTGTGTTGTTTAATTTGCACATATTTGGTGTGTTTATAGATATCTTGTTGCTATTTGTTCCATTGTAGTCAAAGAACATACTCCTTATAATTTCAATTATTTTAAATGTAAAGGTTGCTTTATGACCTAGTATCTATGGCATATCTTGGGGAACATACTATGTGCACTTGAAAATGGTGTGCATTCTTTAGTCATTGAGCATACCCATCTATAAATTTAAATTAGGTCAAAGTAGTTGACAGTATGGCTCATATGGTCTATGTCTTTACTGATTTCTTGTTTACTCATTTTGTCTATTGAAGAAGGGTGTTAGAATCCCCTGGTATCATTGTGAGATTATCTATTTTTTCCTTTAATTCTGTCAGTTTTGTCTCACGTAATTTGAGGCTCTGATATTAGCTAAATACCAGGAATATTATATCTTCTTAAAGAATTGACCCCTTTATCAAGATTAAATATCCCTCTTTATTTCAGGTAATACTCCCTGTTTTAAAATATACTTTGCCTGTTAATGACATAGGCACTCTAGCTTCTTTTTTTTTTTTTTTTTTTAACA
>RJWK010023717.1:0-28905 GCA_004363435.1 Platanista minor | reverse complement strand
GGGCTTCCCTGGTGGCGCAGTGGTTGAGAGTCCGCCTGCCGATTCAGGGGACGCAGGTTCTTGCCCCGGTCCGGGAAGATCCCACATGCCGTGGAGCGGCTAGGCCCGTGAGCCATGGTCGCTGAGCCTGCGTGTCCGGAGCGTGTGCTCCGCAACGGGAGAGGCCACAATAGTGAGAGGCCCGCGTACCGCAAAAAAAAAAAAAAAAAAAAAAAAAAGAATTAGTTTTTCTCCCTCAAATTATTTTTGAAATACCTCTTTACTTTAAATGCTATAAGCATTTCCCTTCTGGAATTCACAGAGATTGAATAAAGCATAAAGATACTAAATGAGGGCTTCCCTGGTGGCGCAGTGGTTGAGAGTCCACCTGCTCGTGCAGGGGACACGGGTTCGTGCCCCGGTCCGGGAGGATCCCACATGCCGCGGAGCGGCTGGGCCCGTGAGCCATGGCCGCTGAGCCTGTGCGTCCAGAGCCTGTGCTCCACAACGGGAGAGCCCACAACAGTGAGAGGCCCGCGTACCACAAAAAAAAAAATAAAATAAAATAAAAAAGATACTAAATGAAAATTGAGTGAAACAATCATTTAATAAAATATGAATCCATAAATATCTGTGTCCCATGGCACAGCAACTCAAAATACACGAATGGAGAGCCCTATTTCTTTTTTTTTTTTTTCTTCAGAGAGATAATGTCGTATCTTTTTTTTTTTTAACATCTTTATTGGAGTATAATTGCTTTACAATATTGTGTTAGTTGCTGGTGCATAACAAAGTGAATCAGCTGTATGTATCCATATATCCCCATATCCCCTCCCTCTTGCATCTCCCTCCCATCCTCCCTATACCACCCTTCTAGGTGGTCACAAAGCACCAAGCTGATCTCCCTATGCGGGAGATCAACCTATGCGGTTGCTTCCCACTAGCTATTTATTTTACATTTGGTATTGTACATATGTCGGTGCCACTCTCTCACTTCATCCCAGCTTACCCTTCCCCCTCCCCGTGTCCTCAAGTCCATTCTCTACATCTGCGTCTTTATTCCTGTCCTGCCCCTAGGTTCTTCAGGACAATTTTTTTATTTTTTAGATTCCATATATATGTGTTAGCATACTGTATTTGTCTTTCTCTTTCTGACTTACTTCACTCCATATGACAGTCTCCAGGTCCATCCACCTCACTACAAATAACTCAATTTTGTTTCTTTTTATAGCTGAGTAATATTTCATTGTATATATGTGCCACATCTTCTTTATCCATTTATCTGTCAATGAACACTTAGGTTGCTTCCATGTCCTGGCTATTGTAAATAGAACTGCAATGAACATTGTGGTACATGTCTCTTTTTGAATTATGATTTTCTCAGGGTATATGCCCAGTAGTGGGATTGCTGGGTTGTATGGTAGTTCTATTGTTACTTGTTAAAGAAACCTCCATACTGTTCTCCATAGTGGCTGTATCAATTTACATTCCCACCAACAGTGCAAGAGGGTTCCCTTTTCTCCACACCCTCTCCAGCATTTACTGTTTGTAGATATTTTGATGATGGCCATTCTGACCAGTGTGAGGTGATACCTGATTGTAGTTTTGAGTTGCATTTCTCTAATGATTAGCGATGGTGAGCGTCCTTTCATGTGTTTGTTGGCAATCTGTATATCTTCTTTGGAGAAATGTGTATTTAGGTCTTCTGCCCATTTTTGGATTGGGTTGTTTCTTTTTTTGATATTGAGCTGCATGAGCTGCTTGTACATTTTGGAGATTAATCTTTTGCCAGTTGCTTCTTTAGCAAATATTTTCTCGCATTCTGAAGGTTGTCCTTTCGTCTTGTTTATGGTTTCTTTTGCTCTACAAAAGCTTTTAAGTTTCATTAGGTCCCATTTGTTTATTTTTGTTTTTATTTCCATTACTCCAGGAGGTGGGTCAAAAAGGGTCTTGCTGTGATTTATGTCAAAGAGTGCTCTGCCTATGTTTTCCTCTAAGAGTTTGATAGTGTCTGGCCTTACATTTAGGTCTTTAATCCATTTTGAGCTTATTTTTGTGTATGGTGTTCTAATTTCATTCTTTTACATGTAGCTGTCCAGTTTTCCCAGCACCACTTATTGAAGAGGCTGTCTTTTCTCCACCGTGTATGCTTGCCTCCTTTGTCAAAGAAAAGGTGACCATATGTGCGTGGCTTTATCTCTGGCTTTCTATCCTGTTCCATTGATCTATATTTCTGTTTTTGTGCCAGTACCATACTGTCTTGATTACTGTAGCTTTGTAGTAGAGTCTGAAGTCCAGGAGCCTGATTCCTCCAGCTCCATTTTTCTTTCTCAAGATTGCTTTGGCTATTCGTGGCCTTTTGTGTTTCCATACAAATTGTGAAATTTTTGGCTCTAGTTCTATGAAAAATGCCATTGGTAGTTTGATAAGCATTGCATTGAATCTGTAGATTGCTTTTGGTAGGATAGTCATTTTCACAGTGTTGATTCCTCCAATCCAAGAACATGGTATATCTCCCCATCTGTTTGTATCATCTTTAATTTCTTTCATCAGTGTCTTATAGTTTTCTGCTTACAGGTCTTTTGTCTCCTTAGGTAGGTTTATTCCTAGGTATTTTGTTGTTGTTTCAATGGTAAATGGGAGTGTTTCCTTAATTTCTCTTTCAGATTTTTCATCATTAGTGTGTAGGAATGCAAGAGATTTCTTTGCATTAATTTTGTGTCCTGCTACTTTACCAAATTCATTGATTAGCTCTAGTAGTTTTCTGGTAGCATCTTTAGGACTCTCTATGTATAGTATCATGTCATCTGCAAACAGTGACAGCTTTACTTCTTTTCTGATTTGGGTTCCTTTGATTTCTTTTTCTTCTCTGATTGCTATGGCTAAAACTTCCAAAACTATGTTGAATAACAGTGGTGAGAGTGGGCAACCTTGTCTTGTTCCTGATCTTAGTGGAAATGGTTCCAGTTTTTCACCATTGAGAATGATGTTGGCTGTGGGTTTGTCGTATATGGCCTTTATTATGTTGAGGTAGGTTCCCTCTATACCTGCTTTCTGGAGGGTTTTTATCATAAATGTGTGTTGAATTTTGTCAAAAGCTTTCTCTGCGTCTGCTGAGATGATCATATGGTTTTTCTCCTTCAGTTTGTTAATATGGTGTATCACATTGATTGATTTGCATATATTGAAGAATCCTTGCATTCCTGGGGTAAACCCCACCTGATAATGGTGTTTGATGCTTTTAATGTGCTGTTGAATTCTGTCTGCTAGTATTTTGTTGAGGATTTTTGCATCTATGTTCATCAGTGATATTGGCCAGTAGTTTTCTTTTTTGTGACATCGTTGTCTGATTGTGGTATCAGGGTGATGGTCGTCTCATAGAATGAGTTTGGGAGTGTTCCTCCCTCTGCTATATTTTGGAAGAGTTTGAGAAGGTTAGGGGTTAGCTCTTCTCTAAATGTTTGATAGAATTCGCCTGTGAAGCCATCTGTTCCTACAGAGAACACTGTTTCTTGATGGAAGATGTTTTACCCCTACAAATGCAGTTTACTTAAGTCCCTAATTCTTTACTCACATTTTCAGGGTGACCTAATAGATACCAAAGCTTCTGTTAAAATTAGGTCTATGACAAGCAACAATTGTGCATTTGTAATTTAAAATAATTGTTTTGAAGTTTGGTTTCTAATAGGTTAAAATTTTGCCATTTCCAGGTATTATGTAGACATTGAAATAGTACTAATTATTGAATGCCAGTCAGGATGTACATTTGTTACATAGAACTTTTTTTACATAGCTCCATAGAACTATTTTAGAAATATGAAGATAAACATGTACTCAAGGCCAAAATAATTCCAAAAGACCTAAGAATCAGAAATTAATCAATTTTTTTTTTTTATGGGGCTGAGTATACTTTATTGTTTGGTGGTTTTTTTGTTTGTTTTTGTTTTTAGTTTTCAAAGAAATCTGATCCTAAAAGTAGAAGAACACCTCTGTGATTTGCCAGGAAAATTTATGCTATTAAATGCATCAAAGAGTAAAAGCCAGATAGAATCTGTTAGAGATTTCCCAGGATTACCTGATGTTTTGGGGATCATGGCATTCTAGAGCAATCATGAACTCTAAATTTTGTAAACAAAGTTTAACGTGATATTTTTCTAGGTGTTGTGTAATCTTTGAACCTCACTTTACTCATCCCCAAAAGGGATATACTAAAGCCTCAAAAGATTAGAGATAATATATTTAAAATGCATAGCATATAGTGGCCACTGTACTGTAAATGAATGGGAAAAAGGAGATAACAAAAGTTGCTGAGGGAGACATCAAATTCTCATTCACAAACTGTTTTGAAGTCAGATCTTACGGTAATGAAAAAAAAAGTAAGTAAAAAATTACGTAAATTAGGATAATCCATTGGGGAGGAGGAGGAGAGGGACAAATAGTCCAAGCCCTCTCTGACAAAATTTTAAATCTCTATTCTGTAGTGATCTGGAGGTTTGATCTTAAAGTCATATTTGCAGACCTCCAAGAGCACAGATCCAGTACGATGTTGTAGCCAAAAGTTAAATAAAACCCCAGGCCTTATCAGGAAAGGATATTGGATACAGAAGAGGATCTCATCTCAGAACTTCCTTATATGGAATAATGCATAGAGTTCTGGTTGCTAAACTAAACTATAATATAGAGTCAAGAAACATAAAAATCCAGAGAAGGATATATAAGAAGTTGTGACATAAGTTTTGCTTAAAAAGTACACATATCAGAATGCTTTCAAAGTTCAACTCAATCACCTTTAATGAGAGGAGGTACCTAGGCAATAACTATGATCACCTCTTAAGTCTTATTACCATTTTCTTCCTTTTTAAAAGTGTTTATTTTGAAATAATTTTAGACTTAGGGAAAAAGTTGCAAAAGACTTCCGGTATACCGTCACCCAGCTTCCCCAAATGTTAATATCTTACATAACCATAGTATAATTATAAAAACCAGAAAATTAGCATTAATATTATACAATTAACTCATCTATGGTACTTATTCAAATTTCACCAGTTGTCCCACTAATACTTTTTTCTGGGTCCAATCCAGTAGCTCACATTGCATTTAGATGTCATATCACATTTTCTCCTCAATCTGGACAGTTCTGTACTCTCTTCTTATCTTTCTTAACCTTGACATTTTTGAAGAGTATTGGCTAGTTTGTAGCATGTTTCTTAATTTTGGTTTGTCTGATATTTCTTCATGACGAAATTCAGGTTATGCAATTTTTGGCAAGAATAGCACAGAATTTATGTTGTGACCTTCTCAGAGCCCCTTATCAGGAGGAACTTGATGTAATAAGGCTCATTCCTGATGATGTTCACTTTGATCTCTTTGTTAAGGTCAGGTCTACCAAGTTCCCCCACTGCAGTAAGCATTAATTCCTCATTGTAACTAATCAGTATTTCATGGAGAGATACTTCTGAGCCTCTGCAAATATTCAGTTTCTCATCAAACTTTCACCCACTAATTTTAGCAGCCATTAATGATCCTTGCCTAAAATGGTTATTACTGAGGTGTTTGTCAAATGGTGATTCACTATTTCCTTCAGTGCTTCTACATTTATTCATTAGAATTGTACTATAAGGAAGAACTTATATTTATTTATTTGAGTGTTTTGGTTTTTTTTTAACTTTTTGGCCGCACCACACGGCATGTGGGATCTTAGTTCCCTAACCAGGGATGGAACCCGCACCCCTTGCAGTGGAAGTATGGAGTCTCAACGGCTGGACGGCCAGGGAAGTCCATATTTGATTATTTATATCAATATGGACTCATGAATATTTATTTTATCTTATGGGTTATAATTAATTACTTTAAATATTTTTGCTCAACTGTTTCAGATTTGACCATTAAGTTACTCCTTCCAGTTCGTTTCTGTGTCCTTTTTTTTTTTTTTTTTTTGCATTTAAAAAAATTTTTTTAATTGAAGTATAGTTGATTTACAATATTCCTGTGTCCTTCTGACATGACTGCACATCACTTTTTTAGCACCTCCTTACTTTCTGGCACCACAAGATATTTCAAGGTGATCTTGTGCTTTTCCTTCTCCTGCCCTAGAATCAACCACTTCTCCAAATAACCATTCTCTGTTTGTACAGAAAGGGAGAGAGTTAAACAGAATATTTCTAACTGTAGGGTTAGTCCTGAGTTTTTCTTATGTTTAAGCTTCTTTCTGATTGTAATACTTGCAGATTGTGTTGATTAATTTTATGTGTCAACTTGACTGGACTAAGTGATGACCAAATAGCTGAAAAAACATTCTTCTGGGTGTGTCTGGGAGGATGTTTCTGGAAAAGATTAACGTTTGAATCAGTAGACTAAGTAAAGAAGAGCCCCCTCACCAATGTGGGTAGGCATCATCTAATTCATTGAGGGCCCCAATAGAGGAAGGGTGAATTTGCTGCCTCTGCTTGAGCTGGGACATCAGTGCTTCTGGTTCTTAAGCCTTCAAACTTGGGTGGAATTACACCATGGCTCTCCTGGTTCTCCAACTCACAGATGGCAGATTGTAGGACTTCTCCATCTTTATAATTATGTGAGCCAGTTCCTTATTAAATATATATAATATGTATACACACAACACACACAGGTGTGTGTACACATATATAAAATATTGGTTCTATTTCTCTGGAGCACCCTGACTTTCTGGCAAGGATACCAAGATCCTTGCCAGAAAGTAAGTTATTTGAAAAAAAAATTTTTTTTAAGTCTTACAGGACCATTTTAAACTTTGGCTGAGGCAAACTTTGTTGCAATTTCCCCAGCTAACTTCTGGCCTCCTTGTTATTATATTTTCTCATACATCAAGAAATAAGGTTTCCTTGGAGACCAGCAGATTCCATCTACCATTTCAACAAAATATTGAATTATGTGATTCTTGGTAGAGAGTAACAAAAGCTCTCTTTTTAAGGGATTATTTTCAACATTCAGAGAGTTCCAAAGGGTTAGCTAAATCTCTAGTCTGAGTATTTTGGAGGATAAAATATTTCAGGCCCAATGAAGAAAACTGAGGAGGCAGCATAACTCATTAATGTAGGGTTACAGACTTCAGATTTTTAAAGAAATATGATTTAGATTCAAGTAATGTGGCAAAAATTGCTAGCTCTTTCCAACATCCATTCTACTCTTCTTTCTTAATTGGTGGAGCCCCAGTATGTTAACTGGGCACATAGCCACCCAGAATAAAGCTATACTTTCTAAGTTCCTTTAAATTTAGGTGTGACAGTGTGACCAAGTTCTGGCCAATGGGTTATGAGTAAAAGTCACATTTACAACTCCCTGGTTATATTCAAAAAGAAATGGGTCATGCTCTTCACGTCCCCTTTTTCTTCTTCCTGATGGCTGGGACATGTACATTCCAGAAAGAGCTAGAGAAGCCATCTTGGGCAAAAACATGAAAGTCATATGTTAAAGAAGTCACATATTAAAGTCATCATAATAGAAGGGACCTAGGCCTTAACATCATAGAGATGCCATATTAGGTATGATCAGCTTACACAGGCTGCAACATGAGAAAGAAATAAACTTCTTCTTTCTTAAGCCACTGGCATTTGGTGACCTTTGTTTCAGCAGTTAAACCTATATTTAACTAATATAGAGTTACTATCTAAAAGTGGTACTGCTATAACAAAAGATATATGTGATATTAACTTATCACTTGGGTATAAAGTGGCAAAAACTCAGATAATACAGGGTGGAAAGTTGGTGACTCTTGTTATGCTGGGACAAATATTTGGTTAAATTGTGGCCTGCCATACTTTGGGAGATAAGCCACAAACTCTTAGAGCCTATACCTTTAAGAGAATTAGTTAGAAAAACTGAGAATCTTTCTGTGTATTGGCTACTCCTTGCCACATTAAGGAAAGTTTTACAAAAGAGATGAAGTCAGAGATGGTTTCCTATCGGAAAGAAGAAATCAGTTTCATTAAAAGAGCCCTTCTCGGGACTTCCCTGGTGGCACAGTGGTTAAGAATCCGCCTGCCAATGAAGGGGACATGGGTTCGATCCCTGGTCTGGGAAGATCCCAGATGCCACAGAGCAGCTAAGCCCGTGCGCCACAACTACTGAGCCTGTGCTCTAGAGCCCATGAGCCACAACTACTGAAGCCCACGCACCTAGAGCCCATGCTCCGCAACAAGAGAAGCCACCACAATGAGAAGCCCATGCACCACAATGAAGAGGAGCCCCTGTTCACCACAACTAGAGAAAGCCCATGCACAGCAACGAAGACCCAACATAGCCAAAAATAAAAAATAAATAATTAATTTTTAAAAAGAGGCCTTCTCTGTCTTGTCTGAATTCTAAATTGAGTAGAGTATGGTAAGTGGGCCCTCAAATGGTTGGAAAAGCCAACTCTTCTGTACCAAATACTGAAACAATAGTAAGAGTTAGCTCTAAAGAGCAGCTGTAAGAGGAAGTTAGAATGTGGTCCCCAACTTTCTTAAGCATAGGACTGCACACCCAAAACCAAGGCCCCCACAGCTACTTCTGAGCCCAGATTCATCCCTGTCTCCAGTGACTAGCCTGAACCACTGGGCTCACCTACAGCTGGCCCCTCCATCATGCACCTGCATGCTCTCAGCCAAACTTCCAACAGTGGCTTCCACTGCTGTGCACCTATGGTGATTCCCTGCAGCTGGTAGTGCACACCAACAGCTAGGTCTCCCATAGCTGTTTGTGAAAGAAACTGCCAACCAAGAACACTTTACCTAGTAAAGTTTTCCTTCAGAAACGAAAGCAAGATAAAGATATTCCCAGACAAATGAAAGCTGAGGGAATTCATCACCATTAGACCTGCCTTACAGAAAGTGCTGAAAGGAGTTCTTCAGCTGAAAGGAAAGGATGCTAAGTAATAACATGAAAACATATGAAAACATACAACACACTGGTAAAGGTAAGCATATAGTCAGATTCAAAATACTCTAATAATATGGTGATGTGTTAACCACTTAAGTATAAAGATTAAATAACAAATGTTTTACAAATAACTAAAGCTATAATAATTTGTTAGCAGATGCACAATATAAAAATATGTAAATTGTAGCATCAAAAACATAACATGGTTGAGGGGTTGTTAGTAAAAATGTAGAGTTTGTGTATGTGATCATAGTTGTTATCAGTTGAAAATAGCCTTGTATCTATAAGATGTTTCAAGTAAGCCTCATGTTAACCACAAAACAAAAACCTATACTAGATACACACAAGATAAAGAAAAAGAAACAAAGTAGTATATCACTACAGAAAATTATAAATTCACAAAGGAAGATAGTGTGGAAAAAAAGGAACAGAGGAACTACTAAAAGGCCTGAAATTGACAAGATGGCCATAATAAGTCCATACCTACCAATAATTATTTTAACTGTAAATGGGTTAAATTTTCCAATCAAAAGACATACAGTGGCAGAGTGAAGAAAAAAATAACACCCAACTCTATGCTGCCTACAAGAGATTCACTTCAGCTTCAAGGACACACATTGGGGGAATTCCCTGGAAGTCCAGTGAATAGTACTTCATGCTTTCACTGCCAAGCGTGCAGGTTCTTTCCCTGGTTGGGGAACTAAGATCCCACAAGCCAAAAAAAAGAAGGACAAACATTATGTCAAAGTGAAGGTATGGGGAGAGATACTGCCCACACATGGAAAACAAAAGAAATCAGATATAGCTATAACTATATCAGATAAAATAGAATTTAAGTAAAAAACTGTAACACACGGCAAAGAAGGTCATTATATAATGATAAGACGGTCAATTTATCAAGAGGATATAACAATTGTAAATATATATGTACTCAGCATCAGAACACTTAAATATGTTAAGTAAATATTAACAGATCTGAAGGAGTTAATAGACAGCAATACAGTAATTGTAGGGAACTTCAGTACTCTACTTTCAGTAATGGATAGATCATCCAGACAGAAAATCAATAAGGAAACATTGGACCTAAAGTATGCTTTAGACCAAATTGACCAAACAGATCTAACAGAGATACATAGAACATTCCATCCAATAGCAGCAGAATGCACATTCTTCTAAAGCATACATGGAACTTTCTCCAAAATAGATCATACATTAGATCACAAAATAAGTCTTAGCAAATGTTAAAAGATTGAAATCATACCAAGCGTCTCTTTTGATCACAATCAATAAGAGGAGAAAAACTGGAAAATTTTCAAATATGTGGAAATTTAACAGCACACTCCTGAGCAATAAACAAGTCAAAGATAAAATTAAGTGGGAAATCAAAAAATATCTTGAAACAAACAAAAATGAAAACATAATATATGGGCTGAAGCAAAAGAAGTTCTATGAGGAAAGTTTATAGGCTATGTTAAGAAAGAAAGAAAGATCTCAAATAACCTTTATACATCAAGGAACTAATAAAACAAGAACAAACTCAGCCCAAAGTTAGCAAAAGGGAGGAGATAAAGATCAGATCCAAAATAAATGAAAGAGAGACCAGAAAAGATAGAAAATATCAGCAAAGCCAGGAGTTGATTTTTTGAAAAAGTTAATAAAACTGACAAACCATCAGCTAGACTTACCAAGAAAAAAAGAACAAGAACTCAAAATAAAATTATAAATGGAAAAGGAAACATTGCAACTGATACCATAGAAGTACAAAAGATCATAAGAGACTGCAGTGAAGTATACATCAACAAATTGGACAACCTAGGGAAAAAATGGAAAAATTATTAGAAACATACACCCAATCTACCAAATCTGAATCATGAAGAAGTAGAAACTCTAAACAAGTAAGGAGATTGAATCAGTAATCAAAAACCTCCCAAAAAAGAAAAGTGCAGGACCAGATGGCTTCACTGGTGAATTCTACCAAGCACTTAAAGAAGAATGAATGCCAATTCTTCTCAAACTCTCCCCAAAAATAGAAGAGGAGACAAGATTCCCAAACTCATTTTACAAGGCCAGCATTACCCTGATACCAAAGCCAGCAAAGGACACTACAAGAAAAGAAAACTACAGGCCAATATCCCTGATGAATATAGAGGCAAACATTCTCTATAAAATACTAACATACCACATTCAACAGCATATTAAAAGGACCATACACCATGGTCAAGTAGGATTTATCCCTGGGATGCAAGGATGGCTCAACATACATAAATCAATAAATGTGATACATCTATTAATAGAATGAAAGACAAAAATTATATAATCATCTCAACGGATGCAGAAAGAGCATTTGACAAAATCAACATCTTTTTGTGATAAAAGCTCTCAACAAATTGAGTATAGAAGAAACATACTTGGGAATTCCCTGGTGGTTCAGTGGCTAGGACTCAGCACTCTCACTGCCAGGAGCCTGGGTTTGATCCCTGGCTGGAGAACTAAGATCCTACAAGCCACACGGTGCAGCCAAGAAAAAAGAAGTAACATACTTCAACATAATAAAAGCCATATACGGCAAACCCACAGCTTATATCATACTCATGGTGAAAGATTGAAAGACTTTCCTCTAAGATCAGGAACAAAACATGGAGGCCTACGTTCACCACTCTTATTCAACATAGTATTGGAAGTCCTAGCCAGATCAGTTAGGCACCAAAAAGAAATCATAGCCCTCCAAATCAGAAAAGAAGTAAAATTGTTTCTCTTTACTGATGATATGATCTTGTACATAGAAAATCCTAAAGATGTCACCAAAAAAATTGTTAGAACTAATAAATTCAGTAAAATTTCAGCGTACAAAGTCAGCATGCAAAAATCAGTTGAGTTTCTACACAGTAACAATAAACTATCTGAAAAATAGAGAAAACAATACTATTTACAATAGCATCAAAAACAATGAAATATGGGTGAGTAAATTTAACCAAAGAAGTGAAAGACCTATACACTGAAAACTATGAGACATGGATAAAAGAAATTAAGGAAGACATAAATATATGGAAAGCTATTCATTCATGGGTCAGAAGAGTTAATATTGTTAAAATGTCCATACTACCCAAAGCCATCTATAGATTGAATGCAATCCCTATCAAAATTCCAATGGCATTTTCAATTCTGAAATTGTATGGAACCACAAAAGACCCCTAATATCCAAAACAATCTTGAGAAAAATGAAGCTAGAAGCATCACACTTCCTTATATCACAAAGTAATAGTTGTCAAAACAGTATGGTAGGAGACCTTCAAGATGGCGGAGGAGTAAGATGTGGAGAGCACCTTCCTCCACACAAATACATCAGAAATACATCTACACATGGAACAACTCCTACAGAACACATACTGAATGCTGGCAGAAGACCTCAGATTTCCCAAAACCAAGAAACTCCCCACGTACCTGGGTAGGGCAAAAGAAAAAAGAAAAGACAGAGACAAAAGAATAGGGACAGGACCTGTACCTCTGGGAGGGAGCTGTGAAGGAGGAAAAGTTTCCACACACTAGGAAGCCCCTACACTGGTGGAGACAGGGGGTGGCCGGGGGAGAAGCTTCGGAAACACGGAGGAGAACATGACAACAGGGGTGCAGAGGGCAAAGTGGAGAGATCCGCACACAGAGGAATGGTGACGACCAGCACTCACCAGCCTGAGAAGCTCGTCTGCTCACCTGCCGGGGCGGGTGGGGGCTGGGAGCTGAGGCTCTGGCTTGGAGGTCAGATCCCAGGGAGAGGACTGGGGTTGTCTGCATGAACACAGCCTGAAGGGGGCTAACATGCCACAGCTAGCCAGGAGGGAGTCCGGAAAAAAGTCTGGAACTGCCTAAGAGGCAAGAGACCGTTGTTTCAGGGTGCACGAGGAGAGGGGGTCCAGAGCACTGCCTAAACGAGCTCCAGAGACCAGCGCGAGCTGCGTCTATCAGCACAGACAGCAGAGATGGGCATGAAATGCTAAGGCTGTTGCTACAGCCACCAAGAAACCTGTGTGCAAGCACAGGTCACCATCCACACCTCCCCTCCTGAGAACCTGTGCAGCCCACCACTGTCAGGGTCCCGTGATCCAGGGACAACTTCCCAGGGAGAACACACGGCATGCCTCAGGCTGTTGCAACATCATGCTGGCCTCTGCCGCCACAGGCTCACCCCGCATTCTGTTCCCCTCCCTCCCCCTGGCGTGAGTGAGCCAGAGCCCCCTAATCAGCTGCTACTTTAAGCCCAACCTGTCTGAACGAAGAACAGACACTTTCAGGCAACCTACACACAGAGGCGGGGCCAAGTCAAAAGCTGAACCCCAGGAGCTGTGCAAACAAAGAAGAGAAAGGGAAATCTCTCCGAGCAGCCTCAGGAGCAGCAGATTAAATCTCCACAACCAACTTGATGTTCCCTTAATCTCTGGAATACTTGAATAGATAATGGATCATCCCAAAATTGAGGTGGTGGACTTTGGGAGCAACTGTGGTCTCAGGGTTTGCTTTCTGCATCTAATTTGTTTCTGGTTTTATGTTTATCGTAGTTGAGTATTTAGAGTTTATTATCACTGGTAGTTTTGTTTATTGATTCGTTTGTGCTCTTCCTTTATTTTTTTATATGTAAATATATTTTTTTTCTTTTTCTTTTCTTGTGACTGTGTATGTGTATGCTTCTTTGTGTGATTTTGTCTGTATAGCTCCGCTTTTACCATTTGTCCTATGGGTTCTGTCTGTCTGTTTTTGGTGTTGTTGTTTTGTTTATTTTTTAGTATAGGTTTTAGATCTTGTTATCTTGGTGAATTTGCTTTTGGGGTTGGTTGCTTTCTTCTTTCTTCCTTTTTTCTTTTCCTTTCCTTTTATTACTTTTTAATTTTTAATAATTTATTTTTATTTTCTATTATTTTTATTTCTTTCTTGTTTTCTCCCTTTTATCCTGAGCCATGTGGATGACAGGACCTTGGTGCTCTGGCTAGGGGTAAGGCCTGAGCCTCTGAGGTGGGAGAGCCAAGTTCAGGACATTGGTCCACCAGAGACCTCCTGGTTACACATAATATCAAATGTCAAAAGCTCTCCCACAGACCTCCATCTCAACGCTAAAACCCACTCCACTCAACAACCAGCAAGCTACAGTGCTGGACACCCTATGCCAAACAACTAGCAAGATAGGGACACAACCCCACCCATTAGCAGGGAGGCTGCCTAAAATCATAATAAGCTCACAGACACCCCAAAACACACTACCAGATGCGGTCCTGCCCACCGGAAAGACAAGATCTAGCCTCATTCATCAGAACACAGGCACCAGTCCCTTCCACCAGGAAGCCTACACAACCCACTTAACGAACCTTAGCCACTGGGGGCAGACACCAAAAACAATGGGAACTACAAACCTGCAGCCTGTGAAAGGAGGCCCCAAACACAGTAAGTTAAGCAAAATGAGAAGACAGAGAAATACACAGCAGGTGAAGGAGCAAGGTAAAAACCCACCAGACCAAACGAATGAAGAGGAAATAGGCAGTCTACCTGAAAAAGAATTCAGAGTAATGATACTAAAGATGATCCAAAATCTAGGAAACAGAATGGAAAAACTACAAGAAATGTTTAACAAGGACCTAGAAGAACTAAAGAGCAAATAAACAAGGATGAGCAACACAATAAATGAAATTTTAAAATCTCTAGAAGGAATCAATAGCAGAAATAACTGAGGCAGAAGAATGGATAAGTGACCTGGAAGACAAAATAGTGGAAATAACTACTGCAGAGCAGAATAAAGAAAAAAAAATGAAAAGAATTGAGGACAGTCTCAGAGACCTCGGGTACAACATGAAACGCACCAACATTCAAATTATAGGAGTCCCAGAAGAAGAATCATATCGTGGGTCACAAATCAAGCCTTGGTAAATTTAAGAAAATTGAAATCATATCAAGTATCATTTTGGACCACAATGCTATGAGACTAGATATCAATTACAGGAAAAAATTAGTAAAAAATACAAACACATGGAGGCTAAACAATACACTACTAAATAACCAAGAGATCACTGAGGAAATCAAAGAGGAAATCAAAAAATACCTAGAAACAAATGACAATGCAGACACGACAACCCAAAACCTATGAGCTGCAACAAAAGCAGTTCTAAGAGGGAAGTTTATAGCAATACAATCCTATCTCAAGAAACAGGAAACATCTCAAATAAACAACCTAACCTTACACTGAAAGCAATTAGAGAAATAAGAGCAACAACAACAACAACAACAAAAACCCAAAGTTAGCAGAAGGAAAGAAATCATAAAGATCAGATCAGAAATAGATGAAAAATAAATGAAGGGAACAATAGCAAAGATCAAGAAAACTAAAAGCTGCTTCTTTGAGAAGATAAACAATATTGATAAACCATTAGCCAGACTCATCAAGAAAAAAGGGAAAAGACTCAAAATCAACAGAATTAGAAATGAAAAAGGAGAACTGACAACTGACATTGAAGAAATACAAAGGATTATGAGAGATTACTATGAGCAACTATATGCCAATAAAATGGACAACCTGGAAGAAATGGACAAATTCTTAGAAAAGCACAGCCTTCCGAAACTGAACCAGGAAGAAAAAGAAAATATAAGCAGACCAATCATAAGCACTGAAATGGAAACTGTGATTAAAATTCTTCCAACAAACAAAAGTCCAGGACCAGATCACTTCACAGGTGAATTCTATCAAACATTTAGAGAAGAGTTAACACCTATCCTTCTCAAACTCTTCCAAAATATAGCAGAGGGAGGAACACTCCCAAACTCATTCTATGAGGCCACCATCACCCTGATACCAAAACCACACAAAGACGTCACAAAGAAGAAAACTGTAGGCCAATATCGCTGATGAACATAAATGCAAAAATCCTCACCAAAATACTAGCAGACAGAATTCAACAGCACATTAAAAGGATCATGCACCATGATGAAGTGGGGTTTATCCCAGGAATGCAAGGATTCTTCAATATATGCAAATCAATCAATGTGATACACCATATTAACAAATTGAAGGAGAAAAACCATATGATCATCTCAATAGATGCAGAAAAAGCTTTCGACAAAATTCAACACCCATTTATGATAAAAACCCTCCAGAAAGTAGGCATAGCGGGAACTTACCTCAACATAATAAAGGCCATATATGACAAACCCACAGCCAACATTGTTCTCAATGGTAAAAAACTGAAACCATTTCCTCTAATATCAGGAACAAGACAAGGTTGCCCACCACTATTTTTCAACATAGTTTTGGAAGTTTTAGGCATAGAAATCAGAGGAGAAACAGAAATGAAAGGAATCCAAATCGGAAAAGAAGAAGTAAAGCTGTCGCTGTTTGCAGATACATGATACTATGCATAGAGGAACCTAAAGATGCTACCAGCAAACTACTAGAGCTAATCAATGAATTTGTTAAATTAGCAGAATACAAAATTAATTCACAGAAATCTCTTGCATTCCTATACACTAATGATAAAAAGTGTGAAAGAGAAATTAAGGAACTAATCCCATTTATCATCGCAACAAAAAGAATAAAATACCTAGGAATAAACCTACCTAAGGAGACAAAAGACCTGTATGCAGAAAACTATAAGACACTGATGAAAGAAATTAAAGATGATACAAACAGATGGAGAGATGCACCATGTTCTTGAATTGGAAGACTCAACATTGTGAAAATGACTATCCTACCCAAAGCAATCTACAGATTCAATGCAATCCCTATCAAACTACCACTGGCATTTTTCACAGAACTAGAACTAAAAATTTCACAATTTGTATGGAAACAGAAAAGACCCTGAATAGCCAAAGCAATCTTGAATGAAGCTGGAGGAATCAGGCTCCTGGACTTCAGACTCTACTACAAAGCTACAGTAATCAAGACAGTATGGTACTGGCACAAAAACAGAAATATAGATCAATGGAACAGGATAAAAAGCCCAGAGATAAACCCACACACATATGGTCACCTTATCTTTGATAAAGGAGGCAGCAATGTACAGTGGAGAAAGGACAGCCTCTTCAATAAGTGGTGCTGGGAAAACTGGACAGCTACATGTAAAAATATGAGACTAGAACACTCCCTAACACCATACACAAAAATAAGCTCAAAATGGAGTAAAGACCTAAATGTAAGCCCAGAAACTATCAAACTCTTAGAGGAAAACATAGGCAGAACACTCTACGACATAAATCACAGCAAGAGTCTTTCTGACCCACCTCCTAGAGAAATGGAAATAAAAACAAAAATGAACAAATGGGACCTAATGAAACTTAAAAGCTTTTGCACAGCAAAGGAAACCGTAAACAAGACTAAAAGACAACCCTCAGAATGGGAGAAAATATTTGCAAATGAAGCAACTGACAAAGGATTAATCTCCAAAATTTACAAGCAGCTCATGCAGCTCAATATCAAAAAAAGAAAAACCCAATCCAAAAATGGGCAGAAAACCTAAATAGACATTTCTCCAAAGAAGATATACAGATTGCCAACAAACACATGATAGAATCCTCACCGTCACTAATCATTAGAGAAATGCAACTCAAAACTACAATGAGGTATCACCTCACACTGGTCAGAATGGCCATCATCAAAATATCTACAAACAGTAAATGCTGGAGAGGGTGTGGAGAAAAGGGAACCCTCTTGCACTGTTGGTGGGAATGTAAATGGATACAGCCACTATGGAGAACAGTATGCAGATTCCTTAAAAAACTAAAAATAGAACTACCATATGACCCAGCAATCCCACTACTGGGCATATATCCTGAGAAAACCATAATTCAAAAAGAGTCATGTACCACAATGTTCATTGCAGCTCTATTTACAATAGCCAGGACATGGAAGCAACCTAAGTGTCCATCGACAGATTAATGGATAAAGAAGATGTGGCACATATATACAATGGAATATTACTTAGCCATAAAAAGAAACGAAATTCAGTTATTTGTAGTGAGCTGGATGGACCTAGAGTCCGTCATACAGAGTGAAGTAAGTCAGAAGGAGAAAAACAAATACCGTATGCTAACAAATATATATGGAATCTTAAAAAAAGAAAAAGTGCTTCTGAAGAACCTAGGGAAAGGACAGGAATAAGGACACAGATGTAGAGAATGGACTTGAGGACATGGGGAGTGGGAAATGTAAGCTGGGACTAAGTGAGAGAGTGACATGGACATATATACACTACCAAATGTGAAATAGGTAGCTAGTGGAAGCAGCTGCATAGCACAGGGCGATCAGCTTGGTGCTTTGTGACCACCTAGAGGGCTGGGATATGGAGTGGGGGAGGGAGGGAGACGCAAGAGGGAAGAGATATGGGAACATATGTACATGTATAACTGATTCACTTTGTTATAAAGCAGAAACTAACACACCATTGTAAAGCAATTATACTCCAATAAAGTTGTTAAAAAAAAAAAAGAAGCAGTATGATACTGGCATAGAAACGTAGACCAATGGAAGAGAATCAAGAACCCAGGAATAAACCCATGCATACGTGTTTAACTAATATTTGATAAGGGAGCCAATAAGAGTCAATGCGGAAAGGATAGTTTCTTCAGTAATTGGTGTTAGGAAGACTGTATAATCACATGAAAGAGAGTGAAACTGGAACCCAGGCTTACCCCATGCACAGAAATTAACTCTAAGTAGATTAAGTACTTAAACATTAGACCTGAAACTATAAACTCCTACAAGAAAACATGTGGGGAAAGCTCCTTGATATTGGTCTTAGTACACAAGAAACAAAATGAACAACTCGGACTAATTCAAACAGAAAACTTCTGAACAACAAAAGAAACAGAATGAAAAGGCATCTATGGAATGGGAGTAAATATTTGCAAGCCATCCATCTGATAAGGGTTTAATATCCAACAATTATAAAGAACTAATGCCACTCAATAAAAAATCTAATTAAAAATGGGCAGAGGGCTTAAATAGACATTTTTCAAAAGAAGACATACAAATGGCCAACAAGTACATGAAACGACATGAAACGGTACTCAACAGCACTAATCATCAGGGAAATGCAACTCATAACCACAATGAAATATCACCTCACACCTGTTAGAATCAAAAAAACAAGAGAGAACGAGTGTTGGGGAGGGTGTGGAGAAAAGGCAACCCTTGGGCACTGTTGGTGGAAATGTAAATTGGTGCAGCCACTGTGGAAAACAGTATGGAGTTTCCTCAAAAAATTAAGAATAGCTACCATATGATCAACTATCTCAATAAAGCTGAAATTGAAAAAAAAAAAAAGAATTACTTGGGCAAACAACAAATTCTCCCTTTGAGGAGACAAAAAAAAATTCTGATGGAGGAAGAGCACAGAGGTAGGAAAAAACCTACTTGGAAATGAGAAAAGTATTTAGTAAGATTAGAGAAAATAGTGCGAAGCCCACGGCAAGGAAAGAGTCTCTAAAATGACTGGTGACTGGGGTAGGGGAAGGAAGAAAAGGAGAACAAGGCTATTCCTAAGAGGGAGTCGTGGTGGAAGCTCATTAAGAGAGCCGAGCCAACTACATAATTGAAACCAGAACTGGTTGGGATAAAAGTAGAGGTTTAAAAAGTGAGATCATAAAACCAACCCCAAGTAGGCACAGTGTTTATACATAGAGATGGAATGTGTTCTAAGAGACTTCAGAGGTCTCTTGCCTGTTTTCTAAGCAGGACTTGAGCTATAATGCCCAGAAGGGAGACTTCAGGGCAACAAGTAAGCGTATTCCCATTTCACAGTCCTCTTAGTTGGGAAATTCCTGGGTGCTTTATATATGGGAAGCTTTCTTTTAAAATGCAAGAATGTAAATGAAATTAGGATGAAAAGCAGCTATTAAAGGTCCTGCAATAGAAACATTAAGTTCTAGTTGATTAGGGAGTTTGTTTAAATAATGTGATTTGTACTTACCTTAAAAACACATGAAGCAATATGGTCCCTTCATGGACTTACTGGCCTGTCATCTGTTCACAAACTGAACTAAAACTAGATATTCACCATAGTGGTAAATATTTCTTTCTTCTTATTCCCTTGACAACTCTTCGCCTGCTGAACAGAGTCCGTTACTCATTTTAAAGAATACTTATTGCTAATATCCTAAATGTAATATTATTTAAAGATGAAAAGAGGCAGTAATTAAAACAATGGTTATAAAATAAAATTGTAACTGAATTTTAAGAATATAAAATGGAGTAGTCTAGGTAAATTTTGTATATTGATTTCTAAAAATATTTTCTTACCAATGTATGCTTCTCAGTTATAAGTTTCAGTGTCCTTTTCTCTATAGTAACTGGGGAATTAGCACAGTCAATTTACATATTGCAATATCAATTTTGAAAATGATCACCATAATTAGGTCAGAAAGCCTGGCTTTGTGATTTGCTCACCAGAAATTAATTCTAAGACCACTTCCTCTCTATATGACCTTGCCCAAGCCACTTCTCCATTTTATCACTTTTAAAATGAGAAAAATATATCATTTTTACCTACCCACAGAATTTAGGGAAGCAGAACTGAGAGAATATTTGTGAAACTGGACTATAAACTGTCAAGTACTTGTGAGCTCCAGGGTTTCAGTTTAGGTAAAGCTGCTTCTAAGAGCTTGGTGTCTCCAATTCTTTTCCTTGCAGACAACCTGGAAAGTCCCTTGTGCAGTGCTTAGCACATGGTAGACTCAAGAAACTCAACTAGAGATGGCCAGGAGCCTCAGAGACCATGTAATCCACTTACCTCTTTTGCACTCACTTCTGGAAAGTGAAGTCCAGAGGAGTAAGGAAATTGCCCAGAGTTATACATTGAGCTTTGGATTTAGATTCAATCCCAGGTCTCTGGAGTCTCAGAGCTCTTTCCGCAGCAGAAAGCACCGGCAGACTGTGGCAGCGTAAAAACAAATGCATGACAAGAGGCAATCATCAAGGAAAGTATCCTACTGGAGTCTTCCAGTGAAACTAGTATGAGGATAAATTAGAGAGGAGGGAAGGGAAGAAGAGACATAAAATAATCTCCTTTACCCATGTATTCAGTGATATATTATAGGCTCCCTCCTGCCCAAGTCTTCTAATTAAGGGTTTTATATTTTGGTAAAATATATTCTGATACATTCACATAACAGAAAAGTATCCAACCACTAAAAAGAGTGAGGTAGAACTGAATGGGAAAAATATTTACAAATGATATGACCAACAAGGGGTTAATATCCAAACTATATAAATAGCTCATACAACTCAACATCAAAGAAACAAACAACCCAATTAAAGGATGGGCAGAAGACCTGAATCGACATTTTTCCAAAGAAGACATGCAGATGACCAACAGGCACAAGTAAAGATGCTCAACATTGTAAATCATCAGAGAAATGCAAATCAAAACCACAATGAGGTATCACCTCACACCTGCCAGAATGGCCATCATCAAAAAGACAACAAATAAAAATGTTGGCGAGAATGTGGACAAAAGGGAACGCTTGTACACTGTTGGTGGGCATATAAATTGATTCAGCCACTGTGGAATGGAGGTTCCTCAAAAAACTAAAAATTGAACTACCACATGATTCAATAATTCCACTCCTGTGTATATATCTGAAGAAAATGAAGACATTAATTCAAAAAGATACATGCACCCCAACGTTCATGGCAGCGTTGTTTACAACAGCCAAGATATGGAAGCAACCTAAGTGTCCCTCAGCAGATGAATGGGTAAAGAAGATGTGGTGTATATATAGCCAATAGAATACTACTCAGCCATAAAAAAAGAATGAAATTTTGCCATTTGCAGCACCATGGGTGGACTTGGAGGGTATTATGCTTAATGAGATAAGTCAGACAGATACAAGTACTACATGATATAACTTATATGTGGAATCTAAAAAATAAAACAAACTAGTGAATATAACAGAATGGAAACACATTCACCGATATAGAGAACAAACTAGTGGTTACCAGTAGGGAGAAAGAAGGAGAGGCAAGACAGGAATAGGGGATTAAGAGACACAAATTACTAAAAATAATATAAATAAGCCTCAAGTATATATTGTACAGCACAGGGAATATAGGCAATATCTTATTCTAACTATAAATGGAGTGTAACCTTTAAAAATTGTGAATAACTATGTTGTACACCTGAAACTTATGTAATATTATACATCAACTATACCTCAGTAAAAAAAGAAAAAGAAAAAGGGGCTAGATCAACAAGCACTAGCATAGAAAGCTGTGCCTAATATATTTAGGGAAAAAAGAAAACAGCTGCATAGTATCCACAATCCTGGTCCTATTTTTGTTTTATGTGTATATAAACATGGTAATAAGTCTGGAAGGACATCTTCCAGACCATTAGTAGTGGTTATCCTTCCACATTTTAAAGACTTTTCCCCTTTTATTTTATCTCTGTATTGTTTAAATTCTCAGGAGTATCTATGACTTTGATCATTAGGGAAACATAAAGCTTTTATTTAAAATTTTAAAATGCTATTGAAACAATTAATGATTAATTGCATAAAAGTGCAATTATCCATATATACACTAAGCCAGAATGGAAATGAACTTTAAAAGTACAATGAAAGATTAAAGCTTTAAGAAAAATAGAAATATTCAGCCCCTTCCTTTCTTAAAGATGATTGCTATCTAATAGCATTTCCTTTATATGAGGAGAGAAAATTAAACAACAGATGAAGCACATTTAATACCTCTAGTGGAACATCTTTTCCCCATATCTCTGATTTAACAAAAAAAAAGCAAAGCAGGCTATCTTGGAAGCAGATATGAAAACTCTCTCTGGCCCCAGATCTAAAAAGGAAATAAACCCAAATTATGCCCCACAGCACATGCACAGCTGCCCCGCAGTGTTTTCATCTACTGTTACTCTGTGTCTTAGTGCTAAGGCTCTTTGGCTCATCTGGAAATCCCTTGAAATGGTCGTCCAAAGAGTGTACATAAGTGCATGTATACAGTTTTCTGTGGAGAAGGACTGTAACCTGCACCAGTTTTGCAAAGTAATCTTTTTACACTTTTTTCACGCCCACAAATATTAACCACAGCATTTATCTATTCATACATATCCAAATATTCAACAGATATTGAGAGTTTTCCCTTCCATTTACTGTTATACATGTAGTAGGAATGTTATTACCCAAATTACATGGCTCATTTCTTACTCTCACAACAATACTGTAAGTAAAGATTATCCCTATTTTCCCAGTAAGGAATATGGAGACTAAAAGGTGATCACATTTTTTTATATTCCTGCCATTGAGAGTTGGGGGTCTATGCCCCTTCCCCTTGAATCTAGATGGGCACTCTGACTATGTTGACCAATTGAATATGAAGGAAATGATACTGTGTCTTAAGAGACAGCAGCTTCCATTTCTTGTCCTTTAGAATAATATTCCTTATAAGCCAGCCACCATGTTGTGAGGAAGCCAATGCAGCTCCATAGGGAAGCCCACAGGGAGAGGAACTGAGCTCCCAGTTGACACTCAGCACAAACCTGCCGGCCACATGAGTGAGCTGTCATGAAGTGGATCCTCCAGACGCAGTCCATCTGCCCCAGCTAATGCTGTGTGAAGCAGAGATGGGCCATCATCTCCATTGAGCCTGTAGTAAGCAGGATGATGGAGAAGTATTTGCTTCCTAATCTTCAGAATTTATGAGTATGTTGTCTTACGTGGCAAAGAGGAATTAAGATTGCAGATGGAATTCAGATTTCTCATCAGCTGACCTTAAACTAGAGAGATTCATCCTGGATTTTTTTAGGTGGGTCCAATGTAATCACAAGGATCCTTGAAAGAGAGAAGCAGCAGAGAAGGTCAGAGTGATTCACTGGGAGAATGACTTGACCTGCTGTTGCTGGCTTTGAAGATGGAGGAAGGGTCCATGAGCCAAGGAAGGCAGGTGGTCTCTAGAAGCTGGAAAAGGCAAAGAAACAGATTCCCTCTTAAGGATTCCAGAAGGGAATACAGCCCTGCAACACTTGATCTTAGCCTAGTGAGAACTGTGTTGCATCTAACCTCCAGAACTGTGAGATAGTAAATTTGTGTTGTTTTAAGCCATCAAATATGTGATAACTTGTTATAGCAGACATAGAAAACTAATACAGACCCCCTCCCAAATTGCACCTTTGTGAACAAAATAATGTTTAAATCTAAACATATAATTTCTTTAAAATGATGACTATTTTGACAGTTAATAGTGCATAAGAGAGCAACTAAAGACTCTTTAGTAGGCTATTGAACATTTTTATGGATGCCCAGGCCTTTTTTTTTAAGCTGTATGAAGATGCTTTATAGATTTAATTTTCTATGTTTAAGTATCTTTTTTCAATGTGGCTATAAATGCCCTTTTAAATTAGTACCAGTGAAAATACTTATCCTGGAGATAATTATATCTAGCGATTAGGTTTTACAATAAAGCTATTTTAATCAGTTTAAATAACACTCTTTACTGATCATTATAGTACCAGATAAGAAGGGTTAAGTTTTTCAGGTGGAGATGAGATCACTTAACTTCTTCAAAAGTAACTTTGTAGTAAATCTTCCCCCCAAATGTCCAAAGTAAAGTGACAACTGATTGAAAAAATAAGATAATTTCCCTTCATTCTTCCTTGTTTGTTGATCATCTCCCAATGTTTTTAAAACCCACAGTGTTTGTATGATTTAAAGAAAATCAGTTTCTCCTGAGTGAAATCAGTGAGAGCAGTTTCAGATCCCAGAGAAGATTTGTAGCCTGCCAATCCAAAGGCAGATTCGGTGGAACCACAGACAACTTCAGGATACAATGAACCAAGTCACCTTTGACTCACACATTTGAATAACTGTGATACACCCAAAAGTTTGGCTATGAATCTGAAGAGATAGCAGATGAAATATAATGTGTTGCATGGTGCTATTTGTTAAAAAGATAAACATGGTTTTTGGATTTTATAATATTGTTGAAACATGGGACAGACATGAACTTACTTCTCCGTGAACTGAGTCTCAGTTGAACCTTTTGTGTTCTAACTGCAGTGTTAGTAAATGAGGAGAATTGTTGCAATGTTCATTGAAAATAAAACAAAAAGGGAATTAAAAACTAGGCTTCATCAAGAAAGTCCATGAAAATACCCCATTCCAAGAACAGTTGGGGCAAACTATCATTATACAAAGATGTAAAATTCACCGGGTGGCAGAGTGACTGGTCTCTGTCTCCCTAGAGGCTGCCCATCAAACTAGCTTCAGGAGCAAGTTAATAAGGACACATTTAAGTCACAGGAGGAACTTTCATTGTAACCCAAAAAGAACTTACAACTGTGAAGATTTTAAATCATTTTATAAGTTAGGACTCTTTCCATTGCATAAGATGGAAAGTCCCACTCAAACTTAATTAAGAAAAGGAATTTGTTGGTTCATTGGTTTGCAGGCTCAGGGACTGTCTAGCTTCAGGGATAACTTGCTCCAGGGGCTTATGCAATGTTCTATATGCTCTGTTCATCTCCAAATGTCAATTCTGCCCTCTGTGTTTTAGCTTCATCCTGAGGTTATCTCCCAGGATATAATGGAACAGGGGAAATGGTCCTTCCAATAAAATAAGGCTGAGCAGAGGGGAGAGGCCCTAGATAGGGCAGAAGTGTACATTGGGCAGCATTGTGTTCACTATGATAGTACTGGCATAACATGTTAGTAAGAGACATTTTGAGTATGGTTTATATTTTTTAAATATAGAATCATTTAGGCTCATAAGCATTTATAGTCTGATATACAAGTATATAAAATATCAAGCCCAGCCATTAGGATACCTAATGAGATAATGATTTCAGTCCTCTTTAACTCAGTTTATGTTCTTTCCAACCTTGTCTCCCACATCTGTCCAGGCAAACTTTGCTCCAGCCTCACAAATCGGCTCTTCTGGATTGCTTATCTCTATTCCGTGATCTTCCAGATTCCTACTGCCTGGAATGTGCCTTCCCCTCTTCATTCTTTGGATCTAAATTCTCCTTTTCCAAGGCTAATTCATAGTTATTTCTTCTGTGAAGCAACTGAGAAATAATGATCCTTTCTCCTAAATTTTCTCATAATTTTTATATTAAAATTTGCAATTTTACCACCAATTTCCACTCTCTAGACCATGGAAGATATCACTTTGATGGTGGCAGTTCTGTCTGCTGACCTTTAAGGTGGCCCTAGATTTCTTTTCCATATAGCACTCCTGGAAGTCCTAAATAACCAATCCAAGTTTGCTCATAAAATGAAACTAACTGGCCATTTTGAATGAACACTGGGCACTATATCTTCACTCTTTCACATTTGTAACTCTACCAACTCATATCTTATGAGCATAAAGCTTTGCCTCTAGAAAATATTCAATAAATGTTTGGGAAATAGAACTTAACTGAATGGAAGGCAAACCCTAAAAGTAAGTTGACAGCGGTAACTGGTCAAAGCTAATATGAGTTAAGAATACACACTTCTAACATGAACATTTAAAATGTGAGAACTCAGTCTCCTTTCCCCAAAAAGTGTGTTTTCACAAAATGTGAAATAAAATCTTACTATATAGAAAAGCTTTCCCTGAGGAAATGGTTGAAAACCACTTAAAGCAAAATACTGGCATTTAACTATTCCCAATCCTAAGGAATAAAATATTGTAATAGATTTACTTAATTAGAAAATATAATATGTGGCAGGTGATGCTTTTAAAGAGTGGGGGAAATCCATTCTCATAACTAGAGCTTGCTGGGAATAATTTCTGGAGTTGTGGAAATTTATTGTGTATATTTTTAGCCATAATTTTAGATGACCTTATAGCTTTGGGAAATGCACCATTTTATAGCCCAGAAGTGATTACATAAAATCGTATTAAAGTGATTACAATAAGAACTACATAGGCAGTAATGTTTGCTGCTTTGCAAAACACTTAGCCCAGGAGACTCTTTAAAGCTGAATGGAACAGAAAGTGCTGGTAGTCACATTAGACCTATTCATCCAGTAAACATCAGCACTCCCTGGCAACTACAACCCAGCACTGTTTTCTCTGAATCTCACATCTCATTCACCACTGAACATCAAAGCAGCCAGTTGCATCCTTGAAAAACAGAACAGATTAGTTATTTAGCATCATTTCATAAATATCCCCTCACCTTACCCCCATGTCATTTTAATTTTAAATGTTCTAGTTTGAAGGCACGAATTTTTAATTCATTTAGGCCAACTATGAAGGAGATATAAAAACAACATAAATATTTTAAAAATTTAAATGTCTCTTAATTTAGCCTGCATAAAACTTCCAAGTTTTTAAGAATCTCAACTAATAAATATGGAAGAAATTATATGCAACCCTCAATAAAATAATGAATCTAGTCAGTGAACATCAATGACCATTAATACCATTAGGTGAAATATTCATGGAGAACTTTATAATGGATAGGTCAGGTTGACAACACCTGAAACCATTGATCAATCTTAGCATCATGAAAGGTATGTCAAGCAAACTGTGACACACTGGTGATTTTTTTTCTTCTATTACTGTATAACATATTACTCCAAAGCTTAGTGGCTTAAAACAACAGTAAACATTTATCATCTCACACAGTTTCTCTGATCGAGAATTCAGCAGTGGTTTAGCTGGGAAGTTCTAGCTCAAGGAATCGTGAGGTTGCAGTCAAGACATCAGCTAAGGTAACAGTCATCTGAGTGCCTGCCGGGGCTGGAGGGTCCACTTTCATGATGCCTCACTCACATGGCTGTTGGCTGTTAGGGCCACTGGAGTGTGTGCATCTGCCCTAACATCTGGCTGCCCCCAGATTGATTGAGCGATCCAAAAGGAAGAGAAGAAGACTCTACAAAATCTTTTATGTCACATAGCATCACTTCTGCTATGTCCCATTGGCTCACAAGTCAGTTCTTCTATTCAGTGTGGGAGAGAACTGACTACACAAGGACATTAATATGAGAAAGTGGGGGTCAATGGGGGCCATCTTTGTGGTCAGCTACCGCAAATGAGAAGCAACCCTCTAAAGTATTCTTGCCGCCTCCCCTGTAAAACCATTCCAGAATCTAATCAAATATCTAGGTCTAACTACTAATTTATAGGAAATTAGGGAGGGGTGAGGAATGGATAGAGGAACAAATTAAACAGCACAACAAGGGAACAATCAGGGGACAATCTAAAGAACAAGACAAGACAATCTAAAGAACAAGATTTGATTTCTTCAGTCAATAAATGGTATAGGGGTAGAGGTACAGATTAAAAGAGATGGGATATCATCTCACACGAGTCAGAATGGCCATCATCAAAAAATCTAGAAACAATAAATGCTGGAGAGGGTGTGGAGAAAAGGGAACACTCTTGGACTGTTGGTGGGAATGTAAATTGATACAGCCACTATGGATAACAGTATGGAGGTTCCTTAAAAAACTAAAAATAGAACTACCATATGACCCAGCAATACCACTACTGGGCATATACCCTGAGAAAACCATAATTCAAAAAGAGTCACGTACCAAAATGTTCATTGCAGCTCTATTTACAATAAACAGGACATGAAAGCAACCTAAGTGTCCATCGACAGATGAATGGATAAAGAAGATGTGGCACATATATACAATGGAATATTACCCAGCCATAAAAAGAAATGAAATTGAGTTATTTGTAGTGAGGTAGATGGACCTAGAGACTGTCACACAGAGTGAAGTAAGTCAGAAAGAGAAAAACAAATACTGTATGCTAACACATATATATGGAATCTAAGAAAAAAAGTAATAAGGTCATGAAGAACCTAGGGGCAAGATGGGAATAAAAACACAAACCTACTAGAGAATGGACTTGAGGATATGGGGAGGGGGAAGGGTAAGTTGTGACAAAGTGAGAGAGTGGCATGGACATATATACACTACCAAACGTAAAATAGATAGCAAGTGGGAAGCAGCCACATAGCACAGGGAGATCAGCTTGGTGCTCTGTGACCACCTAGAGGGGTGGAATAGGGAGGGTGGGAGGGAGGGAGATGCAAGAGGGAAGAGATATGGGAACATATGTAT
>RJWK010023716.1:0-28907 GCA_004363435.1 Platanista minor | reverse complement strand
TTTTTTGCGGTACACGGGCCTCTCATCGTTGTGGCCTCTCCAGTCGCGGAGCACAGGTTCCGGACGCGCAGGCTCAGCGGCCATGGCTCACGGGCCCAGCCGCTCTGCGGCATGTGGGATCTTCCCGAACCGGGGCACGAACCCGCGTCCCCTGCATCGGCAGGCGGACTCTCAACCACTGCGCCACCAGGGAAGCCCGATACCTCTTCTTTTAATGCTTTTTCTCCACCACCTCCACTATCCCCAGTTTTTTATGTCCAAATCATTTGCATCTTTCAAGTCCCAAGTCAAATGCCACTTCTTCCACAGAGCCTTCCTTAATTCCTTCAACTAGAACAAATATTTGTCTGAAGTCCAATCACATCCCATCTGTTCCTTTCTTTCAGTTCAAGTGAGCAAATGTCTATTGAGTTCCTACTGTGTAAGGGAATATACCAGGCACATTGAGGGAAACACAAACAGACATCTCACTATCCTTGTGTACCTTACAGTCTAATATTTATACTTTCCAACTTGTATTCTCGTCCTATGTATATATTTCCCTACTTGCCTGAAAAATTCATAAATGAGTATCAGTGTTTCAATCTCCTGGTCACTTTTTATGCCTCTCTCACACATAGCACCAAGCAGAGTGTATTACATGTGTTTATTATTCAGTAAGTATTTGAATAAACCAATAAAAGTATTAAGGGTACCTACATAGCTGAATTTTTTATGGTCATTACTCACTTCCCAAGCCCAAGGAACTGATGAACTCTAAGTTTGAAAGTTTAACAAATTCTATGAATTACTGACTTCAAAAATTGTTCAGTGGCAGAGGGCCCTGAACCAAGATGGTGGAGTGGAAGGACGTGCTCTCACTCCCTCTTGTGAGAACACCAGAGTCACAACTAACTGCTGAACAATCATCGACAGGAACACACTGGAACTCACCAAAAAAGATACCCCACATCCAAAGACAAAGGAGAAGCCACAGTGAGATGGTAGGAGGGGCGCAATCACAATAAAATCAAATCCCATAACTACTGGGTGGGTGACTCACAAACTGTAGAACACTTACACCACTGAAGTCCACCCACTGGAGTGAAGGTTCTGAGCCCGTCAGGCTTCCGAACCTGGAGGTCTGGCAAAGGGAGGGGGAATTCCTAGAGAATCAGACTTTGAAGCCTAGCAGGCTTTGATTGCAGGACTTTGACAGGACTGGGGGAAACAGAGACTCCACTCTTGGAGGGCACACACAAAGTAGTGTGTGCATTGGGACCCAGGGGAAGGAGCAGTGACCCCCGCAGAGACTGAACCAGACCTACGTGCTAGTGTTGGAGGGTCTCCTGCAGAGGCGAGGGTGGCTGTGGCTCACCGAGAGGACAAGGACACTGGCAGCAGAAGTTCTGGGAAGTACTCCTTGGTGTGAGCCCTCCCAGAGCCCAGCTCCACTGTTGGGTTGCCTCAGGCCAAACAACCAACAAGGAGGGAACCCAGCCCCACCCATCAGCAGTCAAGTGGATTAAAGTTTTACTGAGCTCTGCCCATCAGAGCAACAGCCAGCTCTACCCACCACCAGTCCCTCCCATCAGGAAACTTGAACAAGCCTCTTAGATAGCCTCATCACCAGAGGGCAGACAGCAGAAGCTAGAAGAACTACAATTCTGCAGCCTGTGGAACAAAAACCACATTCACAGAAAGACAGACAAGATGAAAAGGCAGAGGGCTATGTACCAGATGAAAGAACAAGATAAAACCCCAGAAAAACAACTAAATGAAGTGGGGATAGGCAAGAATTCAGAATAATGATAATGAAGATGATCCAGGACCTCAGAAAAAGAATGGAGGTGAAGATTGAGAAGATGCAAGAAATGTTTAACAAAGACCTAGAAGAATTAAAGAACAAATACACAGAGATGAACAAAAACACAGAGATGAACAATACAATAACTGAAATGAAAATTACACTCGAAGGAATCAATAGCAGAATAACTGAGGCAGAAGAACGGATAAGTGACCTGGAAGACAGAATGGTGTAATTCACTGCTGCAGAACAGAATAAAGAAAAAAGAATGAAAAGAAATGAAGACAGCCTAAGAAAGCTCTGGGACAACAATAAACACAACAACATTAGCATTATAGGGGTCCCAGAAGAAGAGAGAGAGAAAAGACCCGAGAAAATATTTGAAGAGATTATAGTCGAAAACTTCCCTAACAGGGGAAAGGAAATAGCCACCCAAGTCCAGGAAGCACAGAGAGTCCCATACAGGATAAACCCAAGAAGAAACACGCCGAGACACATAGTAATCAAACTGGCAAAAATTAAAGACAAAGAAAACTTATTGAAAGCAGCAAGGGGAAAATGACAAATAACATACAAGGGAACGCCCATAAGGTTAACAGCTGATTTCTGAGCAGACAGTCTACAAGCCAGAAGGGAGTGGCATGATATACTTAAAGTGATGAAAGGGAAGAACCTACAACTAAGATTACTCTACCCGGGAAGGATCTCATTCAGATTCGAGGAGAAATCAAAAGCTTTACAGACAAGCAAAAGCTACGAGAATTCAGCACCACCAAACCAGCTCTACAACAAATGCTAAAGGAACTTCTCTAAGTGGAAACACAAGAGAAGAAAAGGACCTACAAAAACAAAGCCCAAACAATTAAGAAAATGGTCATAGGAACATACATATTGATAATTACCTTAAACGTGAATGGATTAAATGTTCCAACCAAAAGACACAGGACTGCTGAATGGATACAAAAACAAGACCCATATATATGCTGTCTACAAGAGATGGACTTCAGACCTAGGGACACATACAGACTGAAAGTGATGGGAGGGAAAAAGAGAGTCCATGCAAATGGAAATCAAAAGAAAGATGGAGTAGCAATACTCATATCAGATAAAATAGACTTTAAAAGAAAGAATATTACAAGAGACAAGGAAGGACACAACATAATGATCAAGGGATCAATCCAAGAAGAAGATATAACAATTATAAATATATATGCACCCAACATAGGAGCACCTCAATACATAAGGCAACAGTTAATCACTATAAAAGAGGAAATCGACAGTGACACAATAATAGTGGGGGACTTTAACACCTCACTTACACCATTGGACAGATCATCCAAAACGAAAATAAGGAAACAGAAGCTTTAAATGACACAATAAACCAGATAGATTTCATTAATATTTATAGGACATTCCATCCAAAAACGGCAGATTACACTTTCTTCTCAAGTGCACATGGAACATTTTCCAGGATAGATCACATTTGGGTCACAAATCAAGCCTCAGTAAATTTAAGAAAATTGAAATCATATCAAGCACCTTTTCTGACCACAACGTTATGAGATTAGAAATGAATTACAGGGAAAAAAATGTAAAAAACACAAACACATGGAGGGTAAAAAATACGTTACTAAATAACCAAGAGATCACTGAAGAAATCAAAGAGGAAATTAAAAAATACCTAGAGACAAATGACAATGAAAACACAACGATCCAAAACCTATGGGATGCAGCAAAAGCAGTTCTAAGAGGGAAGTTTATAGCTATACAAGCCTACCTCAAGAAACAAGAAAAGTCTCAAATAAACAATCTAACCTTACACCTAAAGGAACTAGAGAAAGAAGAACAAACAAAACCCAAAGTTAGCATAAGGAAAGAAATCATAAAGATCAGAGCAGAAATAAATGAAATAGAAACAAAGAAAACAAGAGCAAAGATCAATAAAACTAAAAGCTGGTTCTTTGAGAAGATAAATAAAATTGATAAACCATTAGCCAGACTCATCAAGAAAAAGAGGGCTAGGACTCAAATCAATAAAATTAGAAATGAAAAAGGAGAAGTTACAACAGACACTGCAGAAATACAAAGCATCCTAAGAGACTACTACAAGCAACTCTATGCCAGTAAAATGGACAACCTGGAAGAAATGAACAAATTCTTAGAAAGGTATAACCTTCCAAGACTGAACCAGGAAGAAATAAATAGAAAATATGAACAGACCAATCACAAGTAATGAAATTGAAACTGTGATTTAAAATCTTCCAACCAACAGAAGTCCAGGACCAGATGGCTTCATAGGTGAATTCTATCAAACATTTAGAGAAGAGCTAACACCCATCCTTCTCAAACTCTTCCAAAAAATTGTGGAGGAAGGAACACTCCCAAACTCATTCTATGAGGCCACCATCACCCTGATAACAAAACCAGACAAAGATACCACAAAAAAAGAAAATTACAGACCAATATCACTCATGAATATAGATGCAAAAATCAACAAAATACTAGCAAACAGAATCCAACAACACATTAAAAGCATCATACACCATGATCAAGTGGGATTTATCCCAGGGATGAAAGGATTCTTCAATACATGCAAATCAATCAATGTCATATACCATATTAACAAATTGAAGAATAAAAAGCATATGATCATCTCAATAGATGCAGAAAAAGCTTTTGACAAAATTTAACACTCTCCAGAAAGCAGGCATAAAGGGAACTTTATGAGAAAAACTCTCCAGAAAGTGGGCACAGAGGGAACCTACCTCAACATAATAAAGGCCATATATAACAAACCCACAGCAAATATCATTCTCAATGGTGCAAAACTGAAATCATTTCCTCTAAGATCAGGAACAAGACAACGATGTCCACTCTCACCACTATTATTCAACATAGCTTTGGAAGTCCTAGCCACAGCAATCAGAGAAGAAAAAGAAAAAAAAGGAATACAAATTGGAAAAGAAGAAAACTGTCACTGTTTGCAGGTGACATGACACTACACACAGAGAATCCTAAAGATGCCACCAGAAAACTATTAGAGCTAATCAATGAATTTGGGAAAGTTGCAGGATACAAAATCAATGCACAGAAATCTCTTGCATTCCTATACACTAATGATGCAAAATCTGAAAGAGAAATTAAGGAAACACTCTTATTTACCACTGCAACAAGAAGAATAAAATGCCTAGGAATAAACCTACCTAGGGAGACAAAAGACCTGTATGCAGAAAACTATAAGACACTGATGAAAGAAATTAAAGATGATACCAACAGATGGAGAGATATACCATTTGCTTAGACTGGAAGAATCGATACTGTGAAAATGACTATACTACCCAAAGCAATCTACAGATTCAATGCAATCTCTATCAAATTACCAATGACATTTTTTATGGAACTAGAACAAAAAATCTTAACATTTTTATGGAGACACAAAAGACCCCGAATAGCCAAAGCAGGCTTGAGGGAAAAAAACGGAGCTGGAGGAATCAGACTCCCCGACTTCAGACTATACTACAAAGCTACAGTAATCAAAACAATATGGTAATGGCACAAAAACAGAAACATAGATCAATGGAACAAGATAGAAACCCCAGAGATAAACCCACGCACCTACGGTCAACTAATCTATGACAAAGGAGGCAAGGATATACAATGGAGAAAAGACAGTGTCTTCGATACGTGGTGCTGGGAAAACTGGACAGCTACATGTAAAAGAATGAAATTAGAACCCTCCCTAACACCATACACAAAAATAAACTCAAAATGGATTAGAGACCTAAATGTAAGACCGGACACTATCAAACTCTTAGAGGAAAACATGGGCAGAACACTCTGAAAAAAATCACAGCAAGATCTTTTTTGATCCACCTCCTAGAGTAATGGAAATAAAAACAAAAATAAACAAATGGGACCTAATGAAACTTCAAAACTTTTGCACAGCAAAGGAAACCATAAACAAGATGAAAAGACAACCCTCAGAATGGGAGAAAATATTTGCCAACAAATCAATAGACAAAGGATTAATCTCCAAAATATATAAACAGCTCCGGCAGCTCAATATTAAAAAACAAACAACCCAATCCAAAAATGGGCAGAAGACCTAAATAGACACTTCTCCAAAGAAGACATACAGATGGCCAAGAAGCACGTGAAAAGCTGCTCAACATCACTAATTATTAGAGAAATGCAAATCAAAACTACAGTGAGATATCACCTCACACCAGTTAGAATGGGTATCCTCAGAAAATCTACAAACAACAAATGCTGGAGAGGATGTGGAGAAAAGGGAGCCCTCTTGCACTGTTGGTGGGAATGTAAATTCTTACAGCCACTATGGAGAACAGTATGCAGCATAGAAAACTAAAAATACAATTACCATATGATCCAGCAATCCCACTACTGGGCATATACCCAGAGAAAAGCATAATTCCAAAAGACACATGCACCCCAATGTTCATTGCAGCACTATTTACAATAGCCAGGTAATGGAAGCAACCTAAATGCCCACTGACAGATGAATGGATAAAGAAGATGTGGTACATATATACAATGGAATATTATTACTCAGCCATAAAAAAGAATGAAATTGGGCCATTTGTAGAGACGTGGGTGGATCTAGAGACTGTCATACAGAGTGAAGTAAGTCAGAAAGAGAAAAACAAATATCGTATATTAACACATATATGTGGAACCTAGAAAAATGGTACAGATTAACCAGTTTTCAGGGCAGAAATAGAGACACAGATGTAGAGAACAAACATATGGACACCAAGGGGGGAAAGTGGCAGGGGGAGGGGTGATGAATTTGGCGATGGGGATTGACATGTATACACTGATGTGTATAAAACTGATGACTAATAAGAACTTTCTGTATAAAAAAATAAATAAAATAAAATTCAAAAACAGAAAAGAAACAAATGAACCTATCTACATATTAAATTGGTAAGATAACTATTTAGAAAGGAAAAAATTTAATCCAACTAACTTTTGGTTAGTATTTGGACTGTACATCCTCAGTGAGACATATTCTAAAAATAAGAACTCTAAAGGAATTTTAACCTTTTCTAATAGTATTGTTTTGGTAGTGGTATGGGTACAGCAATTTCAAAATTATTTGCATGTTATGGCAATGAGCCAATGAGTAAATTTATTGATGTTGTTTAGATCCAGGGAGGTTAAGAGCCTATTTGAGAGAATCACTGTGGAGGAATGAGATACAAATAAAGAATGGGAAAAGGAGAGGAAGAATCCTGTAGTACTGGATTGGAATTAGAGGTGCTAATACATGATTTTTTTAAGCATTCACTTTTCTCCAACCTTATTGAGATATAACTGAAGGACATGAAGCCACACATATATGAAGTATGCAATTTGTTCAGTTTTGACAAATGTATGTACAAATAAAACCATCACTGCAATAAAGATGACAAACATTTCCATCAAAAAGTAAACAGGGCTTCCCTGGTGGCACAGTGGTTGAGAGTCCGCCTGCCAATGCAGGGGACACGGGTTCATGCCCCGGTCCGGGAAGATCCCACATGCCGCAGAGCAGCTGGGCCCGTGAGCCATGGCCGCTGAGCCTGCGCGTCCGGAGCCTGTGCTCCACAACGGGAGAGGCCACAACAGTGAGAGGCCCGCATACCACAAAAAAAAAAAAAAACTAAAAAAAAACTAAACAAAAGAAAACAAATTATTCAGCAATTAAACCATACTCATGACAAAGTTAAGGACACAAACTTTGGAATCAGATAGAACTAGGTATGAATTACAGCTCTTTTATTTACCAGCTGTGTGTAATGGGGTTTGATGGGTTTGGGGGAATTAATTAACCACTCTGAGCCCCTCTGTTTTCCTGATCTGAGTTTGGATGAGGGTTAAATAACAATAAATGCAAGGCAACTAACACAATCCCTGGTGTGTCAATGTTTGACCAATTGAGGCTATTACTACTGTTACTTATTTATGACTACTGTTTTCCTCTGAATCATAGCATATCAAAACCTTTCCCCAGAGCTTGCTGGAAAACTGACTCAATGGTCTTTGCCAGCTGTCTTCTTCCTTGCCATCTTCCACTATAAGCAGCTGGAGATGACCAAGTGATAAGTTCTGGCCAAAGAGACAAAAGCAGAAGTCTGCTGGAGAATTTCCAGGAAAATATTTGCTTTCCCAATAACGGAGATGGATATGTCTGAAGACTGCCTTCCCTGCCATCCCTTCTTCCTGCTTTCAATGTAGATACATTACCTGAAGCTGCCATTGTGTCTTGAGATGATGAGGGAAAGGCCAGAAGGATCGAGAGGGTGACTCAGACAACATGGAGCAGCTGAACCAATGTCAGTAGTTGCCTGACTCGATTTCTTATGTGAGAAAAGTAAACCCTATTTGTTTAAGTCAACATAAGTCAGTTTTTGTTGCTTGCAGTAAAGACACAATCAAAACTGATTCAACCGCCAAAAGTACCTTATGGTATGTGTAAGAGAACATTATAAAAAAGTAAATTAACAATAGCTCTGTTCTTCAAAGACTCTTCAAAGCATAAACGTCAAATATTTTATCAAAACTTTGTTTAGGAGTGTTTACCTTAAAGCTTAAGAGGGACTCAAATTAAACCAAGAATCATCCTGAAACAAAATAATCCGGAGGGGAAAAGCAAGAAGGACCCGTTAAGAAGATAATTGTCAGGGAAGATTTCAGTGTGATTATCACTTAGATATGTCTCCTGCTCTAGTCTATTGGTTCTATATCTAAATAGAGAAACTGTGAGAGAAAACTGAAAGATGTGTGTGATCGTTTGGGTTACCATTCAGCAAATATTCATTCCCCCCCACCTCCCACTGCAGGTGGTATATTTCCCCGCCCTTTGACTTTGGTCTTGGCCATGTGTCTTGCTTTTTCAATGATATGTTTGAGAATTCGACAAAAGCAGAAGCTTGAAATACACTAACATGATTGGGTTTCCCTTTTTGCACATCTTTTCATCATGAATGGACTCAGGTGGCCATTGACCCAAGGAAAATGAGATATTTGGAACAGACTGGATCAAATCTGCAGCTTGAAGCCACACCTAGGCCAGCCCAACCAATATTATACCAAGCCCAGGCAAACTGCAGGCACATGACAAAAACAAAATACAAAACAAAACAAAATATGTATATCGCTGCACACCACTGAGTTTGGGGTACATTACTTAGCGTTATTGTAAAAATGACCGTAACAAACTATATCTCCAAAAATTCTGTAAGACATAGATGTTCAAGTTTCCCAGCTTTGGATCTCTTTAATAAAGTGGTTTTCAACCGGAGGCGATTTTGCCCCCAGGCAGATATTTGGCAATGTCTGGGGACATTTTTGCTTGTCTTAAATTGGGGAGGGGTGGCATCCAGTGGATGCTGCTAAACATCTTACAATGCAGGACAGCCCCACAACAAAGAATCATCCTGTCCAAAATGTCAGTAGTGAAGTTGAGAAACCTTGTCCTAATAAAATAAGATGTTAAGAAGGATGACATATTCTTTCCCTTTTTGCCACAAACCTCGGCTCAGCCATAAGAACTCCTGTGTGTGTGTGGCAGCACTGACTGCTTAACTAGTTATGTCAATAAGTACTTACTGAGTGCCTGCCAGCATTCCAGGTGCCAAGGATCCAGTGCTGAATTAAAAGAAAAAATTCCTGTTCTCATGGGGCTTACACTCTAGTGACGGAGACAGGTGATGAACAAATAAATAAAATGATTCTAGATCTAGTGAGTAGTAAAAAGGTAAAGGGATAGACAATGACTACATGGGAAGTCCTCTCTGAGAAAGTTGTGGTTTAACCTCGCTGGATGAGGAAAGAGACCCAGTCATGCCATGGTTTGGGCAAAGAGCATTCTGGGCAGAGAAAACACTAAACACAATGGCCAGGAGACAGGAGCAAAGTGTGATGTATCAGAGGAGCAGAAAGAAGGCCAGTGTACCTGTGGCATAATGAGTAAGGTAAGAGATGTGGTCAGAAAGACATCTGCAGGATCACATATGGAACTGCTGGCATGGTACCAAAGGTAGATTCAAATGAAGATTTCAGAGATGTCATGCAGAGGGAGAGCTCAGTGTCTGGCAGTGACTGAAAGCAGTGTGAACAAATATTCATGAACATGTGGAATACTCCCTGGTGCATGTGGAAAGCTGGAGTGGGGGTGAGGACTTTACAAGGGAACTAGAGAGAATCAGTTAGCAAGCAGGTAGGGGTGAGAGCAGGAGAATTTGAGTTATGTTTGTTACTGTATCCCATCAGTACCCACAGACAGCTGATTGAGCCTAATGAAACTTAGGGATGCATCTGTAACTAGCAGAGAAAGAAAGCTATTCAGCACTTTCTTTTCTCACTCAAAATCTTGTGCTTCCTTGGAATGCTGCCTCTCTAGGTTCCTGGCAGGCCTCCCCTGTTCTGAAGAACAGAGCTCTGACTCTTCATTACTTCCCAAAGATAACCCCACCGCTGTTGACTCCAGATTTCCTCCTCTGGTGTTTTGGAGTGTGGGAAAAGCTAGAAGAAATAATTTAGGATCTCTGAAGCAGAAGGGAAACCCTGGAAGTCTACAGACCACGTTTCTAACATGCCATGTATCCAAAGGTGGTTTCTAGGCATGTACAATTTTGATTTGTTTGGAGACCAGTGCTGTCAGACAGACCTAAGGGAGTAGGTCACTCCTGAATTGTAATCACCGCTTAGCCCTCTGTAAGACTCCTGAGAACAAGGATCATGTCCATTTGTTTATAACTGTATTCTCAGCTCCTAGTATTAATGTCTGGCACCTAGTAAGCACTCAGTGGATGTGAGGTGAATAAATAATGTTTCATGAACATTCAGACTTATAGAAAGTAGGTAACACAGAACAAAATAAAATAGCTGGAAACATCTATTCTCAAAAAGGTCTGTATATTTATAGACATATACTTCCAAGAGAAAAATAACTAGAACATTCACTCATACAATCAGTTCATTTTTTTTTTTTTTGAGTGCCTACCATGTGCAAGGCATTGTGTTAGAAGCTGGAGGTGGAAGAAAGAGTAAGACACAGACCTTTCTGGGAAGCGGAGGACTCCAGGATAGGGTGGAGAAAGAAATATCTACAGTACCTATATTGGTGAGTAGAGGGAGAAAAGGTCAAAAAGCCTGCAAATGCTTCCTAGAACCACTGAATCTAAGGAGGCTTTTTTTTTAATCCTAATACATTCAAGCAAAACATTTAGAGTTCAAATTCCACACCCAACTGTTTTTAATATATCTAGACCAGTGGTTCTCAACTAGGAGAGATTTTGCCTCCAAAGGGACATTTGTCAATGACTGGAAACATTTTTGACTGCCACGACAGGCAGTATGCTACTGGAATCTATGAAGCAGAGGCCATGGATGTTGCTAACCATCCTATAATACACAGGACAGCCTTCCATAACAAAGAAGTAGACTCTCCAGAATGTCAACAGCGCCAAGATTAAGAATCCCTGATCTCGAATGACAGAAGAATTAGGAAGTACCAGGCAAATAAAAACACAAGTATATAATTTAGTCAAGATTTCTCTAATGTAATTAATGTGATAATAGGATCATTTAATAGCTGCCTCAAATGTAAGTCAATAAAACACAAATAATAAAACATTAGATTTTTGTGATAACTATGAATAAAGTCCCGTGATATGCACAATTCAAATATTTGTATTAATCAGTCCTATTCCTAGCACCGCACACTAAACACAGGGCCTTAGGAGCACACTGCTTCATTAGAATTCCAAATTGAAGAATGACACTCTTAAATAGAAACCGTGGGTTCTTTTATAGCTTTCAGCTTCTAGGATGGAAAAGACTTAGCCCATTCCTTTTGGGTTTAAAATTACATTACATAGTCATACGTTCAGCATCCTTTAGCTGGTTACGTTTGTTCCCTGTAGGAAGTTTATAACTTGTAAAAGGAGTTTTATGCAGAATACAAATTGCGAGTATTACATGACTACCTCTTGAGGACACCGTGTTGTACAAACAACATCACTTTATCTGACGTAGTAGCTCTGGATTGGTCTATCTGTTCACCCTAGGGCTGTCTGAAATTATAGCTCAGGGACATCACTGCTGCACCCCAGCTGCTGCAGAAAGCTACTGAAAGAAAAGGAGATTTATGAGTATTTTGGTTATGCTGAACCAAGGATACAGGAGCTATAAAACAGGGAGCCTTGTGGCTCTAAATTGTAGGCATTATGCAAAAAGAAAATGCAGAGTTGGGTGTCAAGGGAGTCCTCCAGGAGCAATAGGACATCTTTGTAAAATCTCTAAAGAATAAATTTAACAGTTATTAAAGAACACCACCCTGTTGTTGCAGGCACTGAACTTTATATCCCAAGAAGAGATACAAGGCATTTGCAGGCAAACATCTGTCATTTAACAGTGAGAGTGACCTCAGCTCTGACAAGCAATTCAAACCCCAGTTGAGGAGAGTTATTTAACTCTTCGTGGTGGCTGAGTTTGGAGCTCCAACATTAGCAGATTATAAACATCCTTGACAGTTGAGGAACTCTGATGCCAAAGGAAAAAATTATTGGGAATAATTATGATTGGTTCTGTTATATGAGCCATTTATTAATTATTTCCCTTTAATTATATCAGATTATCAGGTCATAATTAATTTTGACCAAAGGCCTGCACAAACGTTATGGAGAAAAGAGTAGATGTAATGTAATCTTCAAAACACATTATGAAAGATCAAGACGGTTAAAATAAATGTGAAAAAAACTAAATTTCTGTTATTAATTTTACATAAAGGTTTACCAACCCAATACTTCCTTTTCTCTTTTATCTCTAATTAAAAATAAACAAATAAATGAACTCTGACATTTAGGTAACAGTAAGAAAACTAAAATGTAAATGTTGAAAGCCAACTAAGCACCCCAGACAGTACTAGGTGTTTACTTACACTCATTTAATCTTCAATCATACAGGGAAGATAATAGTATCTTCATTTTATATATGAGAAAACTGGGGCTTTTCTTAATTTAAATGTTTTTCCCAAGATGGACAAAACTAGAACATGATGGCACAGCTGGGAGAGGGAGTGGGGAACAGTGGGGAAGAAAGATCTGTTGAATCCCAAGGCTAAGAAGCTGTGTTACACTATGTTGCTACAAGAAATTATATTTTTATTTTTGTCAGACACATGAGTATTAAAACTCATCACTTGAAAGAGAAAACATTAATACTATAAAAGTTGATCATGAGTTCCCCATAGCTCCATGCCTACATATCCAATTGCTTATTTGATATCACCACTACAATGTTCCACAGGGAATAGCAACTTAACATGCCCCCAATCCATTTATCATCTACCTCACCTAAACTTGCTCTTCTTCTTGCTTCTCCTACTTCAAGGAACAGTATTAACATCTACCTAGTTGCAAAGAAAAATAGATTAGAAGGAAATACACAAAAACTGCTAATTGTGCTGTTATTTGGGTGGTTGGATTCTAGGTGTTTATTTTATTCTTTATACTGCTCTGATTTTCCAGATTCGTTTAAAACATTTACATTATACACATGACATATGATTATATCCTTGTTTAAAAAACAAAAAAGAAAAACCAAATAGGTTAAATGAAAAACAAAAAGTTACCGCTTTCCCAATGCAACTTCCCATTTTACATTTAAACACTGTTTGTGTATTCTTTCAGACTTTTTCTATGTAAATACATTACTCTTACTTTTATGCATTTCTATACAAATATATAGTTTGGAATTTATATATTTATATATACACACATGTAGTTTTTCCAAGTAAAATTCTAATATATACATTATACTGTAACTTGTTTTTATCTTCTTAACAGTATGTCTTAGAGATTCTTCCACATCAAAGCATATAGGTCTCTCTCATTCTTTCTAATGGCTATATAGTATTCAACTGTTGTGCTTGTACAGTAATTTAATTATTCCCCTATTGCTAAGTATTTAGGTTGTTTCCAATTTCTCATTGTTACAAATAATATTGCAAAGATCAATCCTTCAGATATATTCTGCTTCAGCAATTTTTAGACACACTCTTTCCCTCCACATTTTATCATCTCTGGGACTGGAATGCATCTTAAATTGATGACATCTTATGATTGATGTCAGCCAGGTGGTATTTTTTTGATACCTTCTGGTAATAGTAAAAAAGCATCAACCTCAATACATTTTAGATTAGATGAAATAAGTTATCTTTGCATTCACATGCATTTCAGATTTCAGGCGAATGTATAGCTATTTATAGGTAAGATGGCTGGATCAAATTATATGTGCATTTTAAATTTTGCAAGTTACTTCCAAATTTCCCTCCTAAATAAGGCAAATCAATTTATTCAGCCATCAACCATCTGAGAGAGGGCCTACTTTCCTCACCCATAGTGGCTATTATAAATATTTGAATATTTATCAACACAATGGTTGATAAATTAGAGCTCTTTCACTTAATCTTTGATTTCTTATACATATTGCAAATATTTTCTCCCTTTCTGTCACTCTTCTTTCAACTTCATTTAGGGTGCCTTTCACCCTGCAATAGTTTCTTTCATGTCCCAAATTTGTCAGTATTTTTCCTTATGTCTTCTGGGCTTTATATCTTGCTTAGAAAGACCTCCACCCCAAAATTATAAATGATTTTCATACATTTTATTTTAGTACTTGTGTAATTTTTTTTTAACCTTTGTCTCTTTAATCCATTTGAAATTTATTTTCTGTATAGAGTGACAGAGGCATTTACCTTCCTCCAATGTAACTATTCTACTGTCTCCAAATCATTCAGTGTATTTTATCTTTTACCCATGGTTCAAAATGGTATCTTTATCGTATACTATGTATCTGCATAGTATAGTCTGTTTCATTAATCTGTTCCATTGATCTATTGATCTTTAATATATTATTGTAGTTTTGTTGTCCATCTCTAGTAAGAAACATAAGCCAAATTTTCCTCATTGCTCTTTTTTCAAGTTTGTTTTTCTTGGTTATTTACTTTGTGTATGAATTTCTGAATCACCTTAAATGGCACATACTACTAATAGTACCCCAATATCCATTTTCACCTCTCCTATTAATAGACCCCTGCTTTTTACTAGAAACATGTCCATATAGAATATATACAGGGCTTCCCTGGTGGCACAGTGGTTGAGAGTCCGCCTGCCGATGCAGGGGACACGGGTTCGTGCCCTGACCCAGGAAGATCCCACATGCCGCAGAGCAGCTGGGCCTGTAAGCCATGGCCGCTGAGCCTGCGCATCCGGAGCCTGTGCTCCGCAACGGGAGAGGCCACAACAGTGAGAGGCCCACATTCAGCAAAAAAAAAAAAAAAGAATATATACAATTCCCTGCCTTTTTGGCAGGTGTGTTCATGTGGGTGTTTTAAGCAGTGGGATCAATGGAAGTAATTTTCACATACTGAGGTATGGGGAAGTTATTCTGGCTTATATATGATTTAAGTTGAACTTTAGGCTAACCAAAACTGCCAGTTTGCAGCCTATTAAACATGCATTGTACATCTGCTTTAAACATTACAAAAAAAAATGCATTTAAAAATCAAAATGGAGTAACTGTGGTTCAAGCATTCAAAATGGAGCTAGTGGCCATTGTGGATGTGGTATCAGACGTGTTTCTTCATCACTGAGAACTTGAATTTTCGGTATCATACTCAAGGACACCACCAGCCATTCTCAAAACAATATCTGCTAGCAGCTGCCAACGGCAACCTTGTGGTCTCAGGCTCTCCTGTTCTAAGCAACCATTTCAGCCCCTAATCAATCCTTGATTAACAGTTACTTCTTGCCAGCTCCAATTGTAATTTTTGACAATTTATGTAATTTTGTGTTTTTTGCCTTTATAAACCTCCCTCCATTTTGCAGTTCAGTGGAACACAATTCAAATGCTTCTTGAGGAGTGGCAGGATATATTTAAAGTGATAAAAGGGAAAAAACTATAACCAAGATTACTCTACCCAGCAAGGATCTCATTCACATTTGACAGAGAAATCCAAAGCTTTACAGACAAGCAAAAGCTAAGAGAATTCAGCACCACCAAACCAGCTCTACAACAAATGCTAAAGGAACTTCTCTAGGCGGGGAAGAAAAAGACCCACAAAAATGAACCCAAATCAATTAAGAAAATGGTAATAAGAACATACATATCGATAATCACCTTGCATGTAAATGGATTAAATGCTCCAACCAAAAGACACAATAGACCAGATAGACTTAATTGATATTTATAGGACATTCCACCCAAAAGTGGAAGAATACACTCTCTTCTCAAGTGCACAAGGAACATTCTCCAGAATATATCACATCTTGGATCACAAATCAAACCTTGGAAAATTTAAGAAAACTGAAATCATATCAAGCATCTTTTCCGACCACAATGCTATGAGATTAGAAATCAATTACAGGAAAAAAAAAAACTGTAAGAAACACAAACACATGGAGGCTAAACAGTGCACTGCTAAATAACCAAGGGATCACTGAAGAAATCAAAGAAATGTTTAAAAACCTAGAAACAAATGACAGTGAAAACACAATGATCCAAAACCTATGCGATGCAGCAAAGGCAGTTCCAAGAGCGAACTTAATAGCAATTCAAGCTCACCTCAAGAAACAAGAAAAATCTCAAATAAATAATCTAAACTTACACCTAAAGCAACTAGAAAAAGAACAAAGAAAACCCAAAGTTAGTAGAAGTAAAGAAATCACGAAGATCAAGCAGAAATAAATGAAATAGAAATGAAGAAAACAATAGCAAAGATCAATAAAACCAAAAGTTGATTCTTTGAGAAGATAAACAAAATTGATAAACCTTTAGCCAGACTCATCAAGACAAAAAGAGAGAAGACTGAAATCAATAAAATTAGAAATGAAAAAGGAGAAATTACAACTGAAAAAGGAGAAATTACCACAGAAATACAAAGGCTCATGAGAGACTACTACAAGCAACTCTATGCCAATAAAATGGACAACGTGGAAGAAATGGACAAATTCTTGGAAATGCACAACTTTCCAAGACTGAACCAGGAAGAATTAGAAAATATAAACAGACCAACCACAAGTAGCGAAATTAAAACTGTAATTAAAAATCTTCCAACAAACAAAAGTCCAGGACCAGAGAGCTTCATAGGTGAATTCTATCAAACATTTAGAGAAGAGTTAACAACTATCCTCTCAAACTCTTCTAAAAACTTGCAGACGGAGGAACACTCCCAAACGCGTTCTACAAGGCCATCAGCACCCTGATACCAAAACCAGACAAAGATATCACAAAAAAGAAAATTACAGACCAATATCACTCATGAATATAGATGCAAAAAACCTCAACAAAATACTAGCAAACAAAATCCAACAACACATTAAAAGTATCATACACTATGATCAAGTGGGATTTATCCCAGGGATGCAAGATTCTTCAATATACACAAACCAATGAATGTGATACACCATTATTAACAAACTGAAGAATAAAAACCATATGATCATCTCAATAGATGCAGAAAAAGCTTCTGACAAAATTCAACACCCATTTATGATAAAAATTCTCCATAAAGAGGACAGAGGGAAACTACCTCAGCATAATAAAGGCCATATACAACAAACCCACAGCAAACATCATTCTCAATGGTGCAAAACTGAAAGCATTTCCTCTAAGATCAGGAACGAAACAAGGATGTCCACTCTTGCCACTATTATTCAACATGGTATTGGAAGTCCTAGCCACAGCAATGAGACAAGAAAAAGAAATAAAAGGAATACAAATTGGAAAAGAAGAAGTAAAACTGTCACTGTTTGCAGATGACGTGATACTACACATAGAAAATCCTAAAGATGCCACCAGAAAAGTACTAAAACTAATCAATAAATCTGGTAAGGTTGCAGGATACAAAATTAATGCACAGAAATCTCTTACATTCAGATACACTAACAACGAAAGATCAGAAAGAGAAATTAAGGAAACAATCCCATTTACCACTGCAACAAAAAGAATAAAATACCTAGTAATAAACCTACCTAAGGAGGCAAAAGACCTGTACTCCAAAAACTATAAAACACTGATGAAAGAAATCAAAGATGACACAAAAAGATAGAGAGATATAACATGCTTCTGGACTGGAAGAATAAATATTGTGAAAATGACTATACTACCCAAAGCAATCTACAGGTTCAATGCAATCCCTATCAAATTACCAATGGCATTTTTCACAGAATTAGAATAAAAAGATTTTACAATTTGTATGGAAACACAAAAGACCCCGAATAGCCAAAGCAATCTTGAGGGAAAAAAAAAAGGAGCTGGAGGACTCAAGACTCCCTGACTTCAGACTATACTACAAAGCTACAGTAATCAAGACAGTATGGTACTGGCACAAAAACAGAAATATAGATCAATGGAACAGGATAGAAAGCCCAGAGATAAACCCATGCACGTATGGTCACCTTATCTTTGATAAAGGAGGCAGCAATATACAGTGGAGAAAGGACAGCCCCTTCAATAAGTGATGCTGGGAAAACTGGACAGCTACATTTAAAAGAATGAAATTAGAACACTCCCTAACAACATACACAAAAATAAGCTCAAAATGGATTAAAGACCCAAATGTAAGGGCAGAAACTATCAAACTCTTAGAGGAAAAAATAGGCAGAAGATTCTATGACATAAATCACATAAATTATATCCTTTTTGACCCACCTCCAATAGAAATGGAAATAAAATCAAAAATATGGGACCTAATGAAACTTCAAAGCTTTTGCACAGCAAAGGAAATCATAAGCAAGACAAAAAGACAACCCTCAGAATGGGTGAAAATATTTGCAAATGAAGCAAATGACAAAGGATTCCTCTCCAAAATTTACAAGCAGCTCATGCAGCTCAATAACAAAAAACAACCCAATCCAAAAATGGACAGAAGACCTAAATAGACATTTCTCCAAAGAAGAGCTACAGATTGCCAACAAACACATGAAAGAATGCTCAACATCACTAATCATTAGAGAAATGCAAATCAAAACTACAATAAGATATCATCTCACACCGGTCAGAATGGCCATCATCAAAAAATCTAGAAACAATAAATGCTGGAGAGGCTGTGGAGAAAAGGGAACACTCTCGCACTGCTGGTGGGAATATGAATTGGTATAGCCACTATGGAGAACAGTATGGAGGTTCCCCAAAATACTGCAAATAGAACTACCATACAACCCAGCAATCCCACTGCTGGGCAAAGACCCTGAGAAAACCATCATTCAAAAAGAGTCATGTACCAAAATGTTCATTGCAGCTCTATTTACAATAGCCAGGAGATGGAAGCAACCTAAGTGTCCATCATCGGATGAATGGATAAAGATGAGGCACATACATACAATGGAATATTACTCAGTCATAAAAATAAACGAAATGGGGCTTCCCTGGTGGCGCAGTGGTTGAGTCCGCCTGCCGATGCAGGGGACACGGGTTCGTGCCCCGGTCCGGGAGGATCCCACATGCCGCGGAGCGGCTGGGCCTGTGAGCCACGGCCGCTGAGCCTGCGCGTCCGGAGCCTGTGCTCCGCAACGAGAGAGGCCACAACAGTGAGAGGCCCGCATACTGCCAAAATAAATAAATAAATAAATAAATAAAATAAATAAACGAAATGGAGTTATTTGTAGTGAGGTGGATGGACCTAGAGTCTGTCATACAGAGTGAAGTCAGAAAGAGAAAAACAAATACCGTATGCTAACACATATATATGGAATCTACGGAAAAAAAAAAAAAAAAGTCATGAAGAACCTAGGGGCAATACGGGAATAGAGACACAGACCTACTAGAGAATGGACTTGAGGATAGGGGGAGGGGGAAGGGTAAGCTGCGACAAAGTGAGAGAGTGGCATGGACATATATACACTACCAAACGTAAAATAGCTAGCTAGTGGGAAGCAGCCCCATAGCACAGAGATATCAGCTCAGTGCTTTGTGACCACCTAGAGCGGTGGGATAGGGACGGTGGGAGGGAGGGAGACGCAAGAGAGAAGAGATATGGGAACATATGTATAACTGATTCACTTTGTTATAAAGCAGAAACTAACACACCATTGTAAAGCAATTATACTCCAATAAAGATGTTTAAAAAAAAAAAATCTATCTTGTCATACTATAGCCACCCACTCTCACACCTGCCTCTAAAAACAGAGGTAATTCCTTAACTGTCATCTGTATGTGGCTGTAGCTCTCGTCACCAAAATCTGGTTCCTTATCTTATATCTTCTAGAAATGCCTCACAGCACCCTAGTTGTGTTTCCAGTGTGGTTATGGATTTATCTTCATTATTGTAATTTTTTATCACTGTATATCTTCAGTAATTTTAATAGAACTTTAGAAGACAGTAACTTAAATCCAGTATGCATTTTGATCTCGAACTCTACCCAAATTCATAGTTTATATTCATCTAATAACAAAGCTCCCTGTAGTTCCCTTCCATACTCCCAGTCACCAGGGAGACCATCTCCCATCTCCTTTAACACCACCTCACCTCTACCCCAATATACTAACTTAAAAAAATTTTTTAAACGAAAACAGATGAAAAAAAACTAGGAAAATCAAGAGAAGAGAAAAGTGTGAAGAGACTAGTATGACTGCTTCCAAGGAGCCCTCAAATGATGGCAGCGCAGACTGAATTCACCACAGCCAAAAATCTGCTCCCAGCCTTGCAGGCTCCCTGATTTTGTCTGCACGATAAGTAGAGATCCAGCTATCAGGGTAGGAACTATAACTATCAAATAAAGTCAAATTATTAATTTATAACATGAACTGTAAGTGCCCCATGGACTGAAGCACTTCTGCCAGCATGACTACTCCATTTTCTGTCCATCAGCATAACGACAGTGGATGGCAAACTGTAATAAAAAGTTTGCTTGTCATTAATGCCCCTGAATTGTACACTCAAAAATGGTTAAATGGGGTTTCCCTGGTGGCGCAGTGGTTGAGAGTCCACCTGCCGATGCAGGGGACACGGGTTCGTGCCCTGGTCTGGGAAGATCCCACATGCCGCGGAGCGGCTGGGCCCGTGAGCCATGGCCGCTGGGCCTGCGCGTCCGGAGCCTGTGCTCCGCAACAGGAGAGGCTGTGACAGTGAGAGGCCGCGACAGTGAGAGGCCCGCGTACCACCAAAAAAATAAATAAATAAAATAAAATAAAAAATGGTTAAATGGTAAATTTTATGGTATGTTATCTTTTACATACATATAGAAAAAAGTCTGTAGTCAAAACAAGGACAATTTGGTAGGTGAAGCAAATGTTAAAGAATTTAAATCTAATAACAAGATAACTTGATACTATCTATCTCTATAGTAAAAACAATCTTGTCAATAAAAACAGAATTCTCAAATATTTTTTAACATGTAATACTACCAATACTGCCTTTGTAGTTCTTCTATCTATATGTATGTCTGTGACTTTTGGGATACAAATTTCTTTAGATATTTTCAGTTATTTTTACCTCAATCTCATTCTTAGAAAGGATATTATATAATTATATATTATACTACTATAAAATAAGATAAATGAGTATATTTTATAATAGTGTGATATTATAAAATACAAATATAATATCTAGATGTTATAATATAGTCAGGCTATCGTCAAATCTTGGCAACTCTAAGAAACACTCCTGTCTCCTGAAGTAGGATCATAAATTAAAATGTTTATGGGAACAGGCAGTTAATATAAATATGTTAAGACTGATATACAAGGCCGGGGAAGCAGACAAGGAACAAAACAAAACACGGATGCCACACTAAAAGGATTTGGGTATTATACTAACTGGTAATGAAAGCCAATGAAGGATTTCAAGTAGGGGAATGAAACAAGAGAAAGCTTGTTATATGGGAGAACTACTATTCCTATGACTTTACAAAATGCTTGTAAGAATTAAATAATCTAATAAAAGGAGAAAGAACAAAAACAAGGCCCTTTTCTGACTCCTCAGAAGTCTATAACAGGTCATTCCAATGCGTTTGCAAAATATAATGGAGTCTCTCCCAAACTTATATCAGCTTATTAAAGGACAAAAGCTCCTGCTTTGATATGAGAATTGCAAGCACTTAAATTTGTTTGAAGGCACTATAAATATTCTCAAATGCAATCACCGACCACTACCATCAGAATCACCTGGGATATTTGCTAAAAACATACCATCACCAAAGAATATGATCTAGTACATCTGGGGCACAGATGGCCCCAAACTCTTTTACAAAAATCTAACAACTACTATCCTTTTTTCCTCAGAAAAGCCTTTCCTAACATTTATGGTACCCATAAATGTTAGAAAGGATGAAGAGTTTGCTAAAGAAAGCTGACAGGTGTAGGTTACACAAAATGCAAAGGTCTGGAGATAGACAAGAGTTTCATTAAAAACTAACAAAAAAGGGCTTCCCTGGTGGCGCAGTGGTTGAGAGTCCGCCTGCCGATGCAGGGGACACAGGTTCGTGCCCCGGTCCGAGAAGATCCCACATGCTGCGGAGCGGCTGGGCCCGTGAGCCATGGCCACTGAGCCTGCACGTCCGGAGCCTGTGCTCCACAACGGGAGAGACCACAACAGTGAGAGGCCCGCGTACCGCAAAAAAAAAAAAAAAAAAAAAAAAAAAAAAAAAAAAAAAAAAACTAACAAAAAGCCATCGTAGCTAGTGGGAAAAATGACATGATAAGTCGGAAAGCTAAACCAGGCCTGAATGCCATGATAAGGAGTTTGGACTGACTGTACGGGTACCAACAAAAAACCCCAGGAGGGCTTCCCTGGTGGCGCAGTGGTAGAGAGTCCGCCTGCCGATGCAGGGGACACGGATTCGTGCCCCGGTCCGGGAAGATCCCACATTCCGCGGAGCGGCTGGGCCCGTGAGCCATGGCCGCTGAGCCTGTGCGTCCAGAGCAGTGCTCCACAAGGGGAGAGGCCACAACAGTGAGAGGCCCGCGTACCGCAAAAAAAAAAAAAAAAAAAAAACCCAGGAGACTAACATTAGCTGAATTAACATTTTTAAAAGACTATACTTCTGTGTGGAAAACTGAATCCTAGTAGGGTAAGAGTGGAAGCAATATTAGTTAATAAGCTATTTCAATAGTTCAGGAAAGAGATGATGGTGACTTGAACTGGGGTTGGTAGCAGCAGAGGTAGAAGAGTGGGCAGATAAATTTTGGAAGTAGAAAACATAGACTTCCTTATAGATTGGAGGTAGACAGTGATAAAAAGAGAAGACTATAGGATAGTCCCTAGGCTTCTGGCTTAAACAACTGTGTGTGTTGTATATAAATTTCTTTCGTTATTAGAACTACATGTTTAGCCTTTTCATAAAGAAAACAAAAAATACTTGGGTAAAAGAAGTTGAAGGGGTATTATAGATATTACATAAATCCTTATCACAAAAATACTGAAAATATAAACACTAAGGATCACAAAAATTAGTCTGCCCGCAAACTAAACTGCCCATCTACAAATTATCTGATAAGATATATAAAGTTTAAATCTCTGAATAAAGTACAATAACAAAATACTTTATTAATACCCTGCAAATAAGCTAATCTGAATAAAGGTTTTTACATTTCTGACAAAAAATTAATACTTATTCTTTATCTCTCATTCTAAAACATTTACTTAGAAGTTGTTACACAGATTCTTGTTATACAGAATTCCAAAAGTTTCACATATCAATCAAATTACTTGAGACACTTTTTTTTTTTTTTAAAGCACTCTACTAGTTCCAAAATAACCCAATACAGTCATCCTTCAGTATCCACAGGGGACTGGTTCTATGACCCACACAGATGCCAAAACTCACAGATGCTCAAGTCCGTTATATAAAACGGACATAATATTTGCATATAACCTACGCACATCCTTCCCTACACTTTAAATCATCTCTAGATTACTTATAATGCCTAATTACAATGTGAGTGCTATATAAAATATAAATGCTATGTAAATTGTTGCCAGTGCTTGGCAAATTCAAGTTTTGCTTTTAGGAAGTTTCTGAAATTTTTTTTTCCCGAATATTTTCTATCTGCAGTTGGTTGAATCTGGGGATGTGGAACCTGGGGATATAGAGGGCCGCCTGCAATTCTAATCTCAAAGGGATCTATTCTCCTTTTACCTTAGCCCTTCCCCCAAATTTTAAAATAAAACAGAAACAGGAAGGCCCATCAAGTCCTATTAGCTTTAAAATCTGAACTCCTGAGCACAAAGGCTCTCTGCAGCCTATTTAAGTAAATACAGACTCCTAGATAGGATCTAAATTTCTCCCGTTTTCAACTAAACTTCTCTTACTTGGCTCCAAATCCCTACAAGTGGATATAAATGTCTATTGGATTTTCCCAGCTTAAAGATAAGCAAATCTAGCCCACAACAATAAACCCAAATTGACCTCAAAAATCTATTTTTAAGGCTTCCCTGGTGGCGCAGTGGTTGGGAGTCCGCCTGCCGATGCAGGGGACATGGGTTCGTGCCCTGGTCCGGGAGGATCCCACATGCCGCGGAGCAGCTGGGCCCGTGAGCCATGGCCACTGAGCCTGCGCGTCCGGAGCCTGTGCTCCACAATGGGAGAGGCCACAACAGTGAGAGGCCCACGTACCGCAAAAAAAAAAAATCTATTTTTAAAAGCTTTGCTGTATGCAAAAAGAGAAATTATTTGTGAAATTCTACAAATGCCCATACATTCATCCCCTTAATGCCTTAAAATTACTTAATATACCCATATGTTCATCCATTCAATGCCTCAAAATTTTGAGAAGATAATTTCACTGGAAGAGTCCCCCTCTCAAAAGAGACCAGAGTAAAGATTCAAATAAGAGCACTACTATTTTTAGTGACATAGATGGTCATTTGAAAATAATCTATCAATCTCATTTTCTCTTTTAAGTATGAAGCATATAAGGTATAAAAAGGAGAGATAGATTCAAGAGAGAAATAATTCTTTTTAAAAAAGTGGTAACTTGCTTCTTGGTTCTGCAGCCAAAAATAGGCATGACAAAAGAACTAATATAACTATGAAAAATTATTTGTATTCAAATGTATTTCCAAGAAGCTTTCAAGATCTGACACAGGCACACAGTAATGAATTAAAACAAATATAAAAAGGTCAGTTACAGACTGACTTCTATTTGAAACATGTTTTAAAATATTTTAATCATACTTAAAAGAAAGTGAAGTAAATTTTTTTAATTCAAGTCTTCCAATTATCTTAAAACACTTATAAGCTGAACTCATACATTAAGGCAAATCCTGATTTTACATACTCATTTAATTGATGAATTCTGTTTCATTTTAAATTGCTTGGTCCAGGGAGAGAGTTTTTGTAAAAAACATTTTATTGCTACAAAGGGAAACATGGTCACAAAAAGGCTTTAAGCGTATCTTAACGCAAATTACTATATTCAATGTCCAATGCAGTAAAAAAATACACAGAGCACAAAATACTTGCCCAATTTATCTCTTCTAGGGTAAGTATTCAAAACATTAATGCACACTTGAATATATACTCCCTAGAGCAGCATTTAAGTTCAAATGATTAGAACAGATATACTAACAATACACATCTGTTATCCTCAACACCAATAAAGTAATAAAAATTAAGCTTAAAAATTATACAAACAATTTATTGAATCTAAGTTAGGTAGCTATAAAAACTAAACTAAAATAGTCTTACCTTCATTTTATTAAACAAATGCCAAACATTTAGAAATTATATAAAACAAACTGTAATCTGTGGAATGCATGCAATGTGGGTGTTAACTCTCATTTTAAACTACTGATATTCTTACCCTTTTCCACATTGGGACAGAAATTTAAAGCTTCTTTTAAAACTAATACCTTATATTTAATTTTCTTCTGGTTGGTCAATGGGGAAGCCGACCGGCTCTTCCTTTGCTACTTCTTCCTCTACTTCCCCTACTTCCTCTCCTTCTCCCTCTCCTTCCTCCACTGCCCCTACTTCCCCCTCTCCCTCTATGTCCCCTCCTTCCTCTGTGTCCCCCACTCCTTCTACTCCTCCACCTTCTCCCACTTCCTCTACTTCCTCCACTTCTTCTACTTCCTCTACCTCCCCCACTTCCTCTTCTTCTTCCTCCTCTTCCTCTTCCTCTTCTTCAATAGGTTCGTCAATCTTTTCCTCCTCCTCCTCATCTCCTTCTATTTGCTGATCTTGAGAATGATCTTGAATTTCAAAGGGATTCTCACCCTAAAAACATGAAAAACAATAGCTTTAAAAGTCAGCACATTCATTTTTTATCAGTGAAATTTTTATTTGCTATACCATTAAAAATAAACACTATTTGAAACTTTTAATTTCAACTTATAACAAATTCATTTAATATTTGTTGAGTACTTATTTCATACCAATGTGGGTATATAAATTCCTGAAGTCATCACTTTATACTCCATAAAACAAAGCAGATGAAGATTTATGTTCTACTTAATTACATCAATATTCAAAGCACTACTGTTGCAAGTTCTCTTTACAAAATTCAAATGAAAATTAAGCACTTTTAAAAACTCAAATGAAAATCAGAAACGTATTAGGTAACATGCCTTACTTTTACTTTAAAAAAATAGACACCTTTAATTCACTAAATGTCCACAGGTACAATTTTAATATTTTAATTTCTTTAACTACTTAAATTATGTATCTGGATGATGTCTCATAAATTGGAGCATATTAGAAGGCTATATTAATGATGTAAGAAATGAAGAGGCATGAAGGTTTTTAAAGCAGGAAAGTATAAGATGGTACTACACTTTAAGATATCCCAGGTAGGAAGATGCAGGATGAATGGAAGTAGCCAAGAGAAGAAATACTAGTGAGCGGGCTACCCTAATAGCCCAGGAAAGGAAAGGGTAAAAGATGTAGTGACACCATTAACAGAATGGATAAATTAAGACGGGGAAAGAGAAGCAGGTATATGCTATATATAATTGGAATTTAAGATGTCTAAATGTCCAATAGGCAACTATAAATTTGCAACTAAAAAAGAGAAGAGACTTCAAAATAAGATATTTAGATTTGTGAATTGCCTGCACAGAGTGAATAGTGAAGCCAGGTCTTAAATAGGAAAGCCCAGGGTAGGGCTGAGGAAGTAAGTAGAAAAAAAGGGCTGAGAATAAAGCCTATGGAAAAGGCTTGTACATGGGGACAGAAGTTAGAAAAGGAATACTCAATGCAGGAAGAAACCCAGGATAGTGAAATATCATCTGGCAAAACAAAGTTTCAAGAATAAATCAACAGATCAACAGTGTCAAATGATACAAACAGGTAACAGAAAAGAACTGAAAAAGTTCACTAAAGCTGATAAATATTAAACTAAGTAAGGGTACTTAAAGGATTTATTATACTATTCCTTTTACTTTTGTATGTTTAAAATAATAAACAATAAAACGTCAAAATTTTTTATTTGAAAATTAAGTCACTGGTAATCTTAGAAAGAAGAGTTTCAAAAGTATGGTGTAAATGGAAGTTGGACAGCAATGACTGCCCAAGATTGAATCTGCACAATTTCCTCCTAAGCTCTCAAAACACACAGGCCCAGACCCCACACTCCAATATTTTAATTTAATCAAGTACTGGCGCTCTGGCTAAAAGCACAAATTCCTGAATTAGTTTCAGACCTAAACTTTCTGAATCAAAGTGTCCGGGAAAGAAGTCTGGTAATCTGCCTATTTAAGAAAGATTTAGGGAGATCTTTATCAGAGAAGTTTGAGAAACCCTAATTCAGAAGGTCTCTTATAGGGGTCTGGGTAGCTTTTTTATTTGATTTTAGCTTCACAGGGAATTCTAATCACACATCTCCAATTGGGAAATACTAGATTAAAGAGTAAATAATATATAGGAAGCAAAGAGCACAATGCAGGTTAATTACCTTTTCAAATATGATAGTAAGAAAAGAGATAATAAGATAAGAAGGGCTAGAGTCTAAGAAAATTTAAGTCATTTTTAGTTTAGGGAACTCATAAGCATGTCTCTTTGGGAAAGAACAGTAAGATAATAAACAGGAAAAAAAATCAGATGAAAGTAAGGAGGGAGATAACTGATGAAACAAGAACACAGATGAAGGGCAAAAAAAGAGTGTTTTCCTTCACAGACAACAATAAGGGTGGGAAAAAAGATAACATAATTCTAAAGTAAAAAGGAACAAAGTTATAGAGTTCATATCTAATGGTCCAACCTCCCTAAAGCAAGAGAAGAGATAAGAATATGGTAAGCGAAGGGAGTAAGAATGAAATCCGGATATGTGAAGAGTGGAAAGTTTGAAATAGTCACTATGGGAAGCACGTTACATTGATTGATTAATAAGTAAAATTATTGTGAATTGCAGTGAAAATCTGGCAAACATAGTACTGGCATAATTCCATGATATTTTTAGCAGGAAAGACAGTTAGTAAAGCTAACCATAGATGGCAAAGTTAAGAACCAGTAAGTGGTAGAACAATTAAGTAAAGAATTTTAGAAGGGCAGCACTGCATTGTCGTAAGGGCTAACCATGAGTGTCCAGGCCAGGGAGTGAAGGCAGAACAAGATGATATAGCTGGAGAAGTGGGAGAAATTGATGAACTGATTATTTCACGGGGTAAAGATTAAAAAAGGTATTTTGTCACTCTGAGAGCACTTAAAGATGAAAGTGTTTTAAGCCATGACCAGAGATGATTATGAGCAGAGGATGTTCTGCAGACATCTAGAACAGCTAGAAACAGAGCAGACAGCAGGGAACAGAGCAGACAGGAATGCTGGACAAAGGACATCACTGAGTCATGTGACACCAGTGCTCCTTGAATTTTAACATGTATATAAATCAACTGGGATCTTGTTAAAATGAAGATTCTTATTCAACAGGCCCGGATATGAACTGTATTTCTTTTTTTTTTTCTTTTTTTTTTTTACAAACCCTTGTGTCGAGGGCTGACTTTCAATAGATCGCAGCGAGGGAGCTGCTCTGCTACGTACGAAACCCCGACCCAGAAGCAGGTCGTCTACGAATGGTTTAGCACCAGGTTCCCCACGAACGTGCGGTGCGTGACGGGCGAGGGGGCGGCCGCCTTTCCGGCCGCACCCCGTGTCCCAGGACGAAGGGCTCTCCG
>RJWK010023715.1:0-28906 GCA_004363435.1 Platanista minor | reverse complement strand
TCCCGTTGCGGAGCACAGGCTCCGGACGCACAGGCTCAGCGGCCACGGCTCACGGGCCCAGCCGCTCCGCGGCATGTGGGATCCTCCCGGACCGGGGCACGAACCCGCGTCCCCTGCATCGGCAGGCGGACTCTCAACCACTGCGCCACCAGGGAAGCCCCTCTGGGTCTTTTTTATGCTAAAATTATGGACCTGGTTTGGACAGAGTGGGATCCTAGTGATGACAGAGAATCTGAACAGCGTTGACACCCCTCGACGAGGAAGCAGCTCCTTCCTCTGTCTGAAGAGAAACTTCCTCTTGCTTGAAGACCTGGCAGAGCCCTCATCTGAGATAGTTTTCTTACAAAGAGATGCCACATTATCCTCGAAACTCACCCTTCCACCTCTTATGACCTCTAGACCCAAACTAGAATCAGATCCCCACAAACCTTGGAGGGCAAGTGCAGACAGTAAGCATGGAAAAGGCAAGCAACACTCCGGAGGAATCAGACTTTGGCAACAAATATCCAGGGGAGCTGGGGGTAAGGGTGTGGGCATGGATTCTAACAGCCTTTGGGCACAGACTGTTCACCAAGTTCATTGCTCGGTCTCCTCCCTCACAACTAGACTACATTCCCAGCAGCTACCCTTGCAACCAGATGAGGCTGTGTGACTGAATTCGGGCCAGTGAAATATGCGCAGAAGTGACGGGTGTCAATTCTAGGACTGATACCGTAAAAAGTCCCTCCAAGGGGGGAGGAAAAACAGTTGTTTTCCTCCAACTGTTGGCTGGACAAATGCCCAGGGAGACCTGAGAAACTCTGGGTGAAGGGTGAGACAGTCTGTCGGCCTGAAGCCCTGAATGACTGCATGGGGCAGACCCACCCTCTGCTCTGCTGTTCACTGTAGTTTGTATGAGGAAAGAAAACAACTTCCATTGTTAGGCCACTGAGAGTTTGAAATTTACCTCTAAGAGAATTCAGCATTTCTTGAACTAATACATTCACCTGAGAATATATCCTGGAGATATTTCCTAGCCAGTACAAATAGATTTACCTCATTTTTTTAAACTACTACCTAATATTCCACAATATAGGCATATACCATCATATACATTATTATTTTTCTATTTGCAACTTTTCTGCTATTAAAATGTTGCAATGAACACCTTGTGTATGCCTCTTTGAACACACGTGTTTCTTCATATCGTGAACTGATACAAAGAAACGGAATTGCTTAGACAAAGAGAAGATTCATGGTTGTTTTTGTTTTTGTTTTTTTTTTTTTTGGTCAATGCTGCCAATGTGCCTTCCAAAATGTCCATATAATCTATTCTACCATCAGCAGTGCATGAGAGTAACTGTTCCCCTGGCTTCTTGCTAGCTTCAGTAATAGGGATAATATTTTGAAAATATCAAGCAAATGTTTTTCGTCAAATTTCTTCCTTAAATCATATTCCCTTGCAGACTTCCACCTCTAAGGCTGATGCATGGGGCTTACTGCCCTAGGAAAGGAAGGCAGGTGTGCTGGACAAAAGGTTTTAATCAAGTCCGAATCTCATATCTGACTTTCTGATTCAGAATCAAGTCCCAAAGCCAGTCTTTGGCAAGAGTTCCTTAAATCCTATCAACAGATTAGGAGCAAAGCCTAGAAAGCCGTGTTATCAGTTAGCTTTTACTGCTCCAGCACTTACTGGTTTCAAACAACAAGCATTCATTTGCTCTTGATGCTAAAGGTTGGGGATTTCAGTGGGCCTCAGCTAGGATGGCTTGCCTCTGTTCCATGTCATGTCAGTGGGGCTCACTCGTGCATTTGGACCTTGGCTGATGGCGGTGGGCTGGTGGCGCTTCTCTCCATGTGCTCTCATCCTCCAAGAAACTGGACCAAGCTTTTCCCATAAGTGGCAGAAGAGTTCCTAGAAGCAAGAGAGGGCAAGCCCCAATGCCCCGGCATGTTTGAAGCCTATACTTGCATCCTTTTGCTGTTGTTCTATTGGCCAAAGTCACATGGCCTAACCCAGATTTAAGAGTTGGAGAGACAGACGCACCTCTTGATGGCAGGAACTACAAGGACACATAGGAAGATCATCACACTTGCCTCGAATGTCCTTTCCCACGCCTCCAGCCCATGCTTCTTTGTCTCCCATCTGTCAGTCCTTTTCTTTCAGGCTCTTGATCAGCCAGTCGGGCTATTCACCACTGCCTATGAGCTCATATAACTTCTCACCTTGGACTGCTTTCTTTCTACATAAAGTGGATGAAAAGGTGATGACTCAAAGTTCTACCCAGTGGAAAGACTGTTTCCCTCAACACTCTCTTTTAAGGTTACCCTTGAGTGAGTGTAATACATCTGCTATCCATTTTAAGCTTGCACCCACATAACAAGACAATCCAATTCAATCCATCCATGAACCAAATTCAAGCTTTCCCCCTCTTTCAGCATCTCTTACTTTGCCCTATATGTTCAAATGTGCCATACAGGAAATATGCTTTTATAACTCCGGTGGGGAGAAGGGGAGTCTGGGCTTAAGAGTGCATCTTTTTTTTTCTTTTTTTAAAAAATATTTATTTATTTATTCAGCTGTGCTGGGTCTCAGTTGCAGCATGCGGGATCTTCACTGGGGCACACAGGATATTTTAGTTGCGGCATGCGAACACTTAGTTGCGGCATGTGGAATCAAGTTCCCTGACCAGGGATTGAACCTGGGCCCCCTGCCTTGGAAGCGTGGAGTCTTAGCCACTGGATCACCAGGGAAGTCCCAATAGTACATCTTAATAGTACTGGTCAAACTCAATCACTGAGATGATACAGCACTTCCACCTTATTATGGATGGTTGCTGGGACCCCCAGACTTGATAGGTAGATTCAAGAGAACCCAGCCCACAATGAGCAGTTTCAGACACATGGGCCTCTCAGTGCTCCATGATAAAGCATTCTGCCTCTACCGGGGTCCACTGACACATCAGGAATTATTTCTAGAAAGACAAAAGAGCTATTGCTCTTGAACTTGCCTTAAACTCGTTATAGCATCTTTTCTCCCCACCCATCCTTCCAACACTGCAGGGTCTGCCATAGTGAATGGCCAAATGTCAGGACTCCTGTGGTGCAGCCCGGACCTGCTACAGAGCCCTTTCCTGCTGCAGAGTTGACTCAAAGCTGCCAGAATTTCAGACCACTCAGTACATGACTGGGAGCTGTGTGCCTAGGCATGGAATGTGAAGAGCCCTAAGAGGGGCAGTATTTTCTTCTTTGTGGGAAGAGATGCAACAATTTGTCTTTTAACCCTGAAGGGATGTCCCGGTATGCCTCAACCCCCAGACACTCAAATTTTTTTACCAAAGTGGCAGGTTTGGTGACTCTTCAGAGCAATTATCTCCTGTTCCATGGAGCGCATGGGTCTTGCCAAGGTCTCTGCTGCCAGCATCTCTTGTTCACCCTGTCCAATGAGCAGATATCATCAGTGTAATAGGTCAGTATGTTCCACAGGATGTCCGGGTGATCCAGATATCTTCTGATTATATTATGACAGTCAGCAGGTAAGTTAGCCCCAGGGAAAAACTGTAAATATTGCTGTATGGTTGATTCCACACAATTGCAAACTGTTTCAGATCCTCTTTTCTGACTGGGATAGAAAAGACATTTGCCAAATCGATGGCTGCATAACATGAGCCATATTAATCTTCTCTAACAAAGATATGATAGGAGCACCCCCCCCCCCACCAGCTACACGCTTAAGATCCTTAAAGGGGCACTAATGTATCTTAGCTAATATATTGATTGTATCAATAATATGCTGATATGCACATAAGAGAATGCAATTAATAATGTCATATAACATATAACAGATCTATATATTGTTAATAATAGTGTACAGATGGATTATTTAACGATGATTATGTATAATAGTGTGATTATATTAACTGTATTAATACTTACAAAAATATCAGTTGACACCTTATTAATATAATTATTTTATTTAATATAACTAATAATAACCTATTAATGTGTTATTTTAAGAATTATATTGATATATTATTAATTATTAATGTCATGAATATTTATTGATTTTCTGTTGTATATGTTGCTAAACTTTTCTTTTTTTTAATAAATTTTAATTAATTAATTTATTTATTTCTTTTTGGCTGCTTTGGGTCTTCATTACTGCACAGGGGCTTTCTCTAGTTGCGGTAAGCGGGGGCTACTCTTTGTTGCGGTGTGTGGGTTTCTCACTGTGGTGGCTTTTCTTGCTGCAGAGCACGGGCTCTAGGCGTGCAGGCTCCAGCAGTTGCAGCGTGTGGGCTCAAGAGCGCAGGCTCAGTAGCTGGGGCACATGAGCTCAGTTGCTCCGTGGCATGTGGGATCTTCCTGGACCAGGGCTCAAACCCGTGTCCCCTGAGTTGGCAGGCGGATTCCTAACCACTGCGCCACCAGGGAAGTCCCTAAACTTCTTTCAATAGAAGTGAATGTTGAATTACAATGTTGTACACCTGAAACTTATATAAAAAAATGAAGTCAATGTTCATTGCTTTTATTACCTAACTTCTCAATATTTGAATAAACCTCTTACGATCTGGCTTCTAACTCTAATATCCTACAGAAATTCCTTTCGCTAAAGTCTTGAATGATCTTCAGAGTTAAATCCAAAGATTCATTTTCAGTCTTGATCTGACTTATGTGCAGCATCTTGCACGTCCTGAAACACTCGTTTCTCGGTGTCTAGCGCCTGCTCTCCAGGTTCTTCTCCCAAGTCTCCAGCAATCACTCATCAGTCTCTTAGACTCCACCTCCTTTGACTTCCCCTGAATGTCTGCATTCTTCTAGGTTCTTTGTTTCTGCTCCTTGGTGGTTTCGTCTAGCCTCAGGTTTCAACAACTGCTGAAAGATGGTTGCAAACCAAATATATTTTTTGCATTCAAGACATGTCCCTCCAGCTCCCCCTTTTTGTATCTGATGCTTCTGGAAATCTCCACTTCAACACCACACAGGCGAACCCAGTTCAATCTGTCCAAAATGGAAATCTCACCCCTTCTCGGCCAATCTTCTCAAATTGCCTACTTTCACAATTAAAGTTGTGATGAATGTAACGGTTCGTTATCGTTGTGACGAGTATGATAAAGGAAACGTTAACTGGCGCCAGGAGACCATGTATTGGTGAGCCCTAACCTGGCTGAGAGAGTGGCAGTGGCTTTCCTGAAGAAAGGGACTTCTAAAGTGCGCTCTGAAGAATGAATAGAAACTTTCTACACAATGACAGAGAGGAGGGCATTTCAAGCACAGGAAAGAGCATGTGTGAAAGCTGCAAAGCAGCAGAGAACTTAGTGGGATAAATGGACTGAAAGGAGTTGAGTGAGCAAAAGAGAGAAGGTATGAGAAGAGGATGGAGCAGTGGGCAGGTGGTGAGTGATCATACATAGCACGGAAGAACTAAAACACTGGTCTTCCCAAAGCCAAAGTCAATCCTTCCCAAAGTTAATTCTCATCATTTGCAGATTCTGTTTTTGCAAATTTGCCTACTTGCTGAAATGTATTTGTGACCACGATACTGATACTGACGGCACTTTTGCCATCATTTGAGGACACGTACAGTCAATCCTGCGCACACGTTTCCAGCTGAGACTGAACGAGGCAACGCTGCCTTCTTGTTTCAGCTCACGCTGAACAAGTGTCCTTTCTGCAGCCTTTTTAGTGCCATATCTTTCACATTTCTGTGCTTTTGCTTGGTGATTGTTCTATTTGAAATGGCCCCCAAGCAGAGTGCTGTCTGATGTTCTGAGCACAAGAAGGTTGTGATGTGCTTTTTGAAGAAAATGCATGTGTTTAATAAGCTTTGTTCAGGCATTAGTTACAGCGCTGTGTCTGTAGGTTTTAAGTTAAGGAATCAATCATATGGGACAGCCAGGAAAAGGAAGAAGAAATTCTCTGATCTGTGCATCGGGCCACTCCAGGAAGTGCTAACACAACATCTGTAATGTGTGATGAACCTATGGAAGAGATGGAAAAGGGGCTAACCTTGTGAATTTGTAGCAGAGGAAGAATAGAACTATCACCATGTTGGAAGTGCCTCCCTTGTACTTCAGCCTATGTATTCTATTACTGTAGCTCTGCACATAAAGAGTTAAATATTAGGGAAATGTTGCTCGTGCTCAAATAGCTCATTAAGGTCCCTGAAGAAAGTTCCCATAACACGGGCCAGGGTTAGTTATGGCTGCTACATGTAGGTAAGTTTGCTTTCAGCCTAAAAGCCTTGCTAAGCAGCAGAGATAAGAGTGTAAAGTAAAAATAAGTGCTGACAGCTTGAAGTTTTTGTGGGAGGCTTGTGATCCAGCCTATATGAGCAAGCGGAAGAACAGAGAAATGTTATGCTTCCCTTGAAGGCCAGGTGTCTCCAGGAAGTCTGCAATCTGCTTTTACCCTTTAATATTGAACCCTCCTGCTTCCCCTTTTCCCTTAGCATAAAAGAAGCCTGGATGCTATTCAGAGCTGGGATGGTTCTTTAGGACATTAGTCCACCATCTTCTCGGCTTGCTGGCTTTCTAAATAAAGTCGCTATTCCTTGCCCCAACAGCTTGTCTCTTGACTTACTGGCCTGTTGTGGGGCAAGCAGTACGAGCTTAGATTTGATAACAGATTCCAAAATGAGGACTGATTTAAAAAAAATAAAAAAGCATAGCGCACACCATTGCTGTGAGGCTGAAAGCTGAAGAAATTTACAATCACACTACCCAGGGTCAGGAGAACGTTAATTAAACTCTTCTGGGCCAATGCCGGCTCACACATTTCAAAAGCCAGTACAGCATGAAAAATGTGAAACTTGCAGGCAAGGCAGGTTCTGCAGGTCAGGAGGCTGTGGAAGTCGTTTTGAAATGCCTGCTAAGTGTTTTGTGGATGAGAAGGTTTACAGGACTGATGAAATGGGCTTGTTTTACAAGGATGTTGGCAAATATAGAACAAGTGTGGTATACTGATGACAACACTGAGGCCAGAAGCTTGCAGGAACCTAACCGTGTGTTCCTCCCTGGAGCAGTAGCTCAGTATTAGTGGATTCAGTGTTAGTGGTGACTTTATAGAACATTATTACTCTGAAGAATGAAGCATGGGTAGATGGGAGAAGTGAGATTAGCATCTCCATTTTTATACCTAAGAATCCCCTCAATATTTTTGCTACAATCTTCATGATTCTAGGTACTGATGGTTTAGGAGTCAAACACCCAAGGAATGAATTTTTCTGCCAGGAGATACAGTGACGGTCTCTCAAATTTTTTTAAAATACTTTATCAGTCACTGCTACTGGTACTGTGGTGAGGGTGTGTGTGTGTGCGGTGAGGGTAAGGAGTCTCCCATGAACTCGCAAGGTCATCTACACTGCTGGTCACTGCCATTCCCTCCTAACCTCTGAACTAGTGTTCACACCTCCTACTCCACTGAAAATGCTTGTCAACTTCACCAACGTGCTCCTTATTGCCAAACCCAATGTGTCTCTGACCTCAAATTTCTCCAATCCTCAGTAGCTTTTGACTTGGTCGACCACCATCCTCTTTCGAAACTCTTCTCTCCACTTCTATGATACCTTATTCTCACTCTGCTCTACCAGCCTCTCCTCTTAGAGCTCAGTTGCTAAGTTCTCCTTCTCTACTCAGTCATTAAAATTTGCACCTCCTCAAAACTTGGTCCTGGGCCTTCCTCTCTTCACTGTCTTCTATACCTAATATTCTCATCCACTACAATATCTTCCCTTACATTATACACGTCACAACGCCTAAATTGGTACCTTCAGCTAAATCTCTCTCCCCAGCTCCGGAGTCACACATCCAACTGCACACATAGCATCTCCACTTGGTGTCCCACAGACGCCTCCAGGCCCAGGGACTCCTGTCTCCCCACAGCTCTGGTTTCTTCTCCTGGCTCTCCCCCTATATTAGCAAATGCTAACAAGTTCATCCAGGAACCAAAATTAGAAATCGAGAAGTTATTCTTGGCTCTGCTCTTGCTCGTCTCTTACATGCAGCTCAATCTTTCAGAGATTCTACTTCCAAATATATTTCAGCTCCATCTCTCTCCCTCCACGCTTACTCTCCTGGGTGGTGTCTACCATGACACGGGTGGCAGAGAAAGGATCGTGGAGAGGGTCAGGCTTCTTAATCCCTATCGGAAGGAGAGAGCTTCTGTCTCCCAGAATTAACACATAAAACCCCAGGGAAGTGGCCAGGTTTGGGTCATCTGCCAATCATTTTGACCAGGGAGGTGTGATATGGTGATTTTTCAGGCCTTGCTTCTGTGTCCAACCCTGTGGCCAGGGATCCAAGGTACATGATTAGAACCCCCTGGAATCACATGGAGGAGAAAGGGCAGCTTCCCAAAGGGACAGTGGTGCTGTTATCAGAAGAAGACAAAGAAGACGATGTCTGTGAAGAGTGGAGCCTAGTGGTGGAGACTGTCACCTCCCTTGTTAGTGCTTTGCTGTCCTGTCTATATTTCCCAGGTGCGCCAGAACACTGGAAGTACTTGGCTCTTAAATGAACTGGTATCACTGTAATGCCTACGAGTTTGAGGATTTCCTGGAACAGTGTTGTGTAGAGCTTACAAGTCAAACGGAAGCTTGGGGACTCTGAAAGCACTCTACAATGTTTTGTTGAGGGAATGGGTCTGGTAATAAGTGGAAACTGTCTACTTCTGTGCTCTTTTGCAGTCTCTCAGGATGCTTACAGCTCTGGGTTCCCCAGATTGGCAGAAGACATTCATGTCCATTCTGCTCCTTGAATTTGTGATGTAACTACAATTATACATGTGAGGAAATCCATAGCTGAAGAGCCAAACAGTAAAACATATATAAAAACAGGTCAAGCTGCTTTTCTTCCACCCTAAAGCCTTATATCCAAACACCCTCAGTAATTCAAATTAACCTAACCCACTAAAATGCATGTCTTCTTTTAACATTTTTAGAATTAGGGAGTGCAACTGGAATTTTGATTTCCCAAGACAGAAACAAGGTAAGAGAAATCTCGCAGGGTCAGAGAGAGTAGTTCTACTCTTTCATGTTCTTCTTCCAAACAACCAGCAGAGGGTGAACAAGATGACAAATAAAACAAGAGAAATGGACAAGGCTGACGAGGGCTTTTTGTGAGCTTACTGAGTTCACACAGAACCCAAATGCAAACACGACCCCTAACTCAAGAACTGGGAAAAGAGTAAACACAGCCTTGAACAGTAATCTGACTTAACCCTGGAATTTTCAAGTTGTTTCTAGAAGATTTATCTGTGGTAAAGACTAAATCCTTTGCAGCCAGGACCCACTCAGATCACAGCCTCCTGGAGACCAGTTTGGGGAAGATGTATCACGTGGAGAACACCAACATATTTCTATTCTAATGACATGACTTTGCATGCTTGTAGCATCTAGAACCTAACCTCCCCTGAACGCTTGAGTAATCACACTGTACTCAGATGTGAAAAAGAAAGAAATTGATTTTCATATACCCTAGGTTCCAAATGAAGGCACATAGAAGCATTATGGAAAGAAAAGATAAGAATTTCATAAACCTTGATGTTAAAGGTGAGAACATTCTATTAAAAAAATTAAGTGTACAATGTATGGCATCTGCTCAGTTTGGTTGCCCTTGTGGGTTTTTTGGGTAAAGTATTCATTATACTGTAATCCAGTGTGTTAATGAAGATCAGTTATATTCACCTATAAGAAGAAAAATTTTTTATTATAAAATCCAGTTTGGGGAATTCCCTGGTGGCACAGTGGTTAAGAATCCACCTGCCAATGCAGGGGACATGGGTTCGAGCCCTGGTCCCTGAAGATCCCACATGCCGCAGAGCAACTAAGCCCGTGCACCACAACTACTGAGCCTGCACTCTATAGAGCCCGCGAGCCACAACTACTGAGCCCATGTGCTACAACTACTGAAGCCCGCACGCCTAGAGCCGGTGCTCCGCAACAAGAGAAGCCACCGCAATGAGAAGCCCGCGCACCACAACGAAGAGTGGCCCCTGCTCACCGCAACTACAGAAAGCCAGCACACAGCAACGAAGACCCAACACAGCCAAAAAGGAAATTAAAAAAAAAGAAAATCCAGTTTGGGCAAAAGTCTGGAGAAATGAGTCGTCCTATATACACTGTTGGCTGGAGTGTAAAACTGGTACAACTTTTGAAGAGTGGTTAGGCAAACATAACTGTGTGGACTTCCTACATAATCCCTCATTCTCACTTCTGTAAAAACACTAGTAATTGTTCAAAAATACGTGTGCAAGAATGTTGATCGCAGCACTCCTTGTATTAGTCACACTTTAGAAAGAGCTGACAGCACTCCACTGAGGAGATGACGGAGGAGGTGGTGGATACAGTGTACTTGCTGGAGGGTGTTCTTGTCTCATCTGCATTAATTCATTTAGTCCCCACTGAAAGCACTTTATTACAACACACTTTACGTCAGTTCACGCTCTTACTCCCTGCACTCTGCTGCTCCTCTCACTGTGCTGTTGTAAAAATAATGAGGAAAATGTGTATTTACTGATGTGAAAAGATATCCACAATACACTGTTAAGATTTTTAAAAAATCAGCTGTTGAATAATATGTGTATGAATAGTATAATCACATAAAAATATCTATGTGTCAATGTGTAACATGCTACACTGTTGGAAGTGGTTCCCCCTGGGACAGACACTGATGGAGGAAAGTGAAAGTGTGCTTTTTATATTCACAAGCACAAATTCCTTACATAAAAAATTTTAAATACTGAAATGAAAGCTTAGTTATCCAGCTCCTCCACACGGGGACACCTAAGCCAGCTCTGCCCCGAGGGAGCAATGAAGTCACTTGGAAGGATAGGTTTGAAAGATCAAAGGAGTCAAAGCTCATGTCCATGGAAGTGCAGTGGGTCTGCTGAAATTTTTACTTAGTTCCTCTTCAGATCTGCATTTGAATTAGCAGTACAGAGTGACTAATTGACCTGACACTCCCTGGAATCAACTAATTTTATATCAAATGCTGATTCTAAATCAGATAGTTGGGAAGGGGTGTATCCACATGTAATTGCTAAGAAATGAAAACAGTATAATCCCGATCTGATCGAGTACATTATGCAACCCGTGAAGCTTGATTTCTAAATGGCATTGGAATTCCTTAATTAATACAAATGTGAAAGAAATATTGTACATTCATAATTGACTTTTTCCTTTTCCCATTCATGTGGCCACTGTGATGATGACAACTGCCATCTGAAAAACTGTCTTTGAAAGACAAATAACATATGATATCACTTATATGTGGCATGTGAAATATGACACAAATGAACCTAACTATGAAACAGAAACAGAATCATGGACACAGAGAATGGATATGCAACAAGGTCCTACTGTAGAGCACAGAGAACTATATTCAATATCCTGTGATAAACCAGAATGGAAAAGAATATTTCAAAAAGAAAACAATGTATATATATATATATATGCATAACTGAATCACTCTGCTGCACAACAGTAATTAACACAACAGTGTAAATCAACTATACTTCAATTTTTTTTAATTGATGGGAAAAGATCATTAACAAAAGGAAAAGAAAAGAAAAATTCTCTTTGCTACAGCATGAAAAATGGCAGCTTTCATGAGCTGACTAGTTACGGCCCATCTTTGGCCCTTGAAAGGGGTCATTCTCAGGGGAAGTTCTGGTCGGCCCTCCTGTTGGCAGCCCTCACAAGACATCTTTTCCTTCTGCTTCTGCGGGATGCTTGGAAGTAAAAGCCTTTCTCTTTCTACATATTCACCTCCTGCTTTGCAGCTAACAAGCCATGGATGGAAGTGGGGCATGTGCTATGTGCCAGGTACTGGGTGAGGTGCTTGTCATACATTTGTCACCTCGTTCTAACGACACTTCAAGACAGGTCCTAGGACCCTCCTTCTCCCAGTGAAAGAACAGATTCAGAGAAGCTGAAAGCTGGCCTCAGGTCACGCCACCCATGAGTGGGTTTGGCCCTGGGTCTGCTGGCCTCCAAAGTCTACACCTTTTCCAATAATCCATACTTCAGCCAAAAATGTATTTTCTGTTTATATCACTCACTGTCTGAATCTTTCCATAGCAAATGCTTAGAATTTACAGAGCAATGAAGTCCTGTGGGCAAATGTTAATCTAACCCCACTGCCTTTTCCTCAGCTTCTGTCCAAACAGAAAGCTGAAAAGTTTCCTGAACTGGAGGACTTTCCAATACGAAGACCACAGGTTCATCCTGTTCCAGTAAAAGAACATTCGCGCCACAGGATGAATTCTAAAGCAAAGACATTTGGGGACTTCCCTGGTGGCCCAGCGGTTAAGACTCCATGCTTCCAATGCAGGGGAAGTGGGTTCCATCCCTGGTCCCAGATCCTGCATGCCCCAGGGCACTGCCAAAAATAAATAAGTAAATAAAGCAGGAACACTGAAGGCCCTGGTGGCTGAAGGCGGAGGGGGAGGGGCACTGACTTCTCAGCCCCAACCTGGTAGCTATAACCTTCCAGAAGGTTTTAACCTGAGGCTGGAATTCTGTCTCAGGAAGGGAAGACCCACCAGCACATTCTTAACCAGGATGTGATAATATAAGCAGAAGGAAAGCAGTGTTCTGATGCTGCTGACACTGCGATACTTACACTACTAGATATGCCTGAGTTTAGCACTGAAGTCCAAGAGAGGAGGAGTGTATTTCCCAAGTTTAACAGGAGCATACAGGCATGCTCAAACGGAAAGCAAGTACCGCTCCTGAAAGTACCAACTCTCAGTAAAATCACCGTGTTTTTCAAGGTCTGGATTAAACACTCATGCCTTCATTCAACCACAAATACAAGACAGTTGTTTGCAGCTTTGATTTTATTGATGAATTCAAAGATCCCCAGTTTTCTGCTGGGATATAACCTTGACCGAGAACTCACAGTAATGATGAGTGAAGAGCCTAGACTGTTTTATTCCAAGGCATTTTTTTCTTTGCCTTTTCCTTAAAAATAACTTCTACTGCCTTTGTTGTTGTTAATCTGGAGATGGTGCATGTCCACTGAGAAGAGTTTGAAAAATATCAAAGAGAATAAAGACAAACACAAAAATCGCACTTACTAGTACCCACAAGGGACTACTCAGCATTTTGGTGTCATCTTCCTAGGTCAATGCATATATAAATATACTCATGGCTTGCTTTTTAAAATCTGGATTATGCTGAGAATGCTATTTTATTAATAGCCCTTTCCACCTAATTTGTTTTGAAAGGTTTCTTACGGTATTAAGTACTCTCTTCCATACTAAGATCAATGAAAAAATGGAGAAATAAAACAAAATGTTTTATTTTTATGATGTAAACATCATTCATACAGAAACGAACCTTTTTCTGAAGCAGTATCTCAGGTGCACCCATCCTGAGTGCTATAATTTTGACCACAAGCCACAAGGTAACTGAGCTGTGTTCCGTATCACCAGCCTCAGGTCCAAGAGGAGGGCAAATCTCTCTCAATGATCTAATCAAGTTTCTCTGAAAACCCATCTCATCAGTTGAAGAATTTTTTCTCCTCTTTAGGGGTCTTCTCTCCCATGATAACACAAAGAACCCCAAGAATGCTTTAGGCAGGCGAACAGTCTTAGCTACTGCCGCCTCAAGTAACGAAAAGCAGAAAGCTCGGCATTAGCCAGGGATTGGCACCTGCTGTAATAAACCCACCATCTCAGTGGCTGAACCCAATACAAGATTATTTCTCATTCACTTAGGAGTTCAAATGCATCTTCCTTGTTCAGGGGTCAGATGATGGAGAGCAGCTCTGTCTTCGGTCACCTCCCAAGGTGACCTTGACATCCAGCCAGCAGAAGGGGAAATGCTCTCAAGGGAGCCCCTCAGTCAGAAGTTCTGACATGGTCACAACTCGCTGCCAGGCAGGCTGGGAAATGTGGTCTGATCGTGTGCCCGGAGAGAAGAGAACAGGGTTTTGTTGAGCGCTACCGGTCTCTGCCACCTGCTCCTCTTGGCTCCAAATAATCACTTGTAGCCCCCTTCCTACACCATAGAGCACACCCTCCCATCCGTCCCCCCAAAGCTGTTAGTGGAAAGTGCCATCCAGCTCCTGCATGCAGCCCATGCTCCAGAACCTCTCTCTGATACACAGTTTCCTCCCTCAGATTCGGATGCGGCTCTCTGTGGTGTGGTGAGACATGAACTAAAATAAAAGTATCCCACCCCTTCCCTCCCATATACACACTGGACATACAGCACTAGAGCAGGGTCATGTCAGCCACCATAAAAGCTCCCACTTGGAAGTGGGCAGGATGGCAGACACCCGTGACTTACTGATTCACAGCGATGATGACGTGCGTTGGGCAAGACCCCTGTGCTGGCGGTGGAGGAAGTTCCCTGCTTCGGCCCGGGCCTGCCAGTGGGGAGGAGCTGCCTTGCCCCACGTTCTCCACCTCAGAGGGCACAGGGGTGAGCATCTCCTTCAGAGGCTGTAGCAATGATGGCCCTTCCACTTCAGGCCAGCCAAGGGTCGTTTTAAAGCGCAAGGCTCTGTTTAGGTGAGGCGCTTGATGTGCTTGAATCTGTAATTTCCTTGGAAAACGTAGCAAACCTCTGGTCTATTTCTTTCTCAAGACTTAATCCTCAGGACTCTTATTGATTTCCTTCCTTGTGCCATGTCTTCTCCAGCTCTGCCCGCACCTGACAGGGGCCACCCTGAAAATATGTAATAATAACCGGATCTTCACAGCAGGGTTGAGTCCCTCTGTTCAGTTAGGAAGTCTTAGGGCCTTTGCCTCTCAAAATCTTTTTCGGTCTTGTTTCCTCCTCTTGGGGTCCCGAGGCAGGCGGCCTTTCAATCGGCATGATCCTCCTTTTGCTGCCATCAAAGCTCTCCTTCATCCTCAACGTTCAAACCCCTCGACTAGGGAGCGTTCTTCGTTCTTGTCTCACACAGGCAAGCGCACTGGGGTGGGACATCCTTCTGTAATCACATTTTCATTTATTTGGCCAAAATACTTTAAGCAACCATTCTGCGCCAGGCACTGGACACGAAGGCAAACACAATACAGTGGCTGACTGAGAGGCCCGAGAACACACCGTTCTCCTAAACGCATGCGCAGGGCTGAATGAGAGCCCGGGGAAGGAAACACAGGGGTCTGGAAAGGTCAGAGAAGGTTTTCTGGAGGAACTGATGTTGAAGTTAAGTTAAAGACTGAGTCAAGGTTTTCCAGAGGTTCACAGATGCAAAGGATTTTTCAGTCTAAATAAACAGTACGTACAAGGTAGTACCAGCTAATTACACACAGTTTTTCTCTCTCTCTCTCTCGGCAACTGCTCAAAGCTCAGATTTTAGGTACTGAGGGTCTATAAATTATCCTTCGACAGGGAGGCTACCTCAGTTCAGACTGGTCGTGTCTAATACCTTAGAAGCTTTCCCCACTCACACTCTTTCGTGCAGGCACCGCTAGAGTATACTTGAAGGTCCTGGCAGGGGCACAGACACCGACGCACGTCGGTGGAGAAGCGTCTTCCTGTCTGGGAAGGTCCGTCTGCTCCTTCAAGCAGCCACGTGGGGAAGGAGGCATGTGCCCTGGGGGCATGGAGAGGGTGCCCACCCTGATAGGCAGCACCAGCCCCGGCCATGAGCGAAGCGACGGACGTTGAGGTCACATCACCCTTCCGCCAGCACCCCGCTCTGGCTCTAGCTGTTCCCACTCTTAATGGCACAAAAGTTGAGGAGGCCTGTCTTCTAGAATATTCTGCAAAATGCCTGTTGCCTGGTAGGTTAGCTATCGCTGCCCTCAGTGGAAGACCTTTCGCGCCCGTCTCTGTCCCTATCCTGGTACTGCAGTGAGAACGGTGCTGTGCGGCTCTTTTGAAAGAGATACGATCCTGCAGATTGGGGACTCTCAATTTTTGCCCCTCCTGCTGGTGTCGGCTGAGGTCTGACTCCTAAGCTTTCACTTGTGAATGTTGCCAGTGCACATCACCCCATGGATTTCTGCTTATTTTTTAATTGACAGATGGGAAAACTAGAGGGTTAATGTTCACCTAGCGTTACCAAAGTATTTTATTCATTTTTCAGCGGATCTGGACAAATTCTCAGAAGGAAGTAAATTATCGAGCTGAAGTCAGGATCATTTGGGTACAAAGAGCAGAGACTAAGTTACCTCAGGAAGCGGGGGGCTCAATGACGGGTCCCAGATCGCAGGGGCCTGCGGACACTCTCAGGGGCGGGAACGAGCAGTCCCCTCGTCTCCCCAAATCAATGTCCGCTTCCCCGTTCCAAGTTCCCAGGAGAGGAACTAGGTCGGCTCAATTCACTTTCCCCACCAGGTCACAGGCCTGCCCTGCCAGGTCTCCTCGCCTGGACTGTTAGCTGCCCCTGGGGGCGTGGGAGCCAAAGGCCGCCCCCACACACACAAGGGGAGCTGGGGGAGCTACCCCCAGACACATCTAATGCACCACAGGACTGAGGGTGGCCATTAGGAGCTGTATACTGGACCCCCAGAGGGCCTGGTTTGAGGTTGGCTCCACCTCTTACCAGCTGTGTGACCTCGAGCAAGTTACTTAATCTCTCTGTTCCTCAGTTTCCTTATCCTTAAAAAGAGGGCATATAAATGGTACGTCCTCATGGGATTGCGGTAAAGGACTAAGTGAGACGAAGCATTCAAATCTGTAAACGGCACACAGGGAATATTCAATGAGTATCGCCAGGATCACGTTTTCCCCCCCCACACAAGTGCCCCCTCCTCAGTTTTCTGTTAATGGCATCATCATTTTCCCACACATCAAGACGACAGTCACATGTCCACCTCCATCCATGTCCTGTGCCTTCTTCCTATGGTAAGCTCTTTATTTTATTTGCTGATTCATTTATTTATCCAATTTTTAGATTTTGAGCATCTGTTTGCTACATAAAAATAATTTTTCCTTTCCAGTCTTGCTGGTATCTCTCCATCTTAAGCCCTCAAATACCTCTCACGGGGACCGCTACAGTTAGTGCTCTAACTGGTCCTGCATCCCACAGCCAGATTCACTTTGCTAACCTGCATTCTGATCCCGTTATTTCCCCTCTCGACACTTTCCCTCTTGCTGGGACACAGTTCACATTTTAAAACTCAACACTCAAAACACTCTACAGTTTGCGACAGACTTGGGGTTGCCAAGGGGGAAGGGAAGGGGTGTGGGAGAGGGATGGACTGGGAGTTTGGGATGAGTAGATGCAAACTATTACGTATAGGATGGATAAACAACAAGGTCCTACTGCAGAGCACAGGGAACTCTATTCAGTATCCTGAGATAAAACATAATGGAAAAGAATACGAAAAAGAATATATGTGTGTGTAACTGAGTCACTCTGCTGTACAGCAGAAATGAACACAACAGTATAAGTCAACTATACTTCAATTTAAAAAAGAAAACACTCTACGGTTTGGATCTGACCTGCCTTGTAGCTTTACTTCACATAGCTTCCCAAATATACAATCACACTCTGGTTAACTGGGCTGTTCTTGCTTCTGGGAAAGTGTTACTCTTTCCCGTCTCGGAGCCTCACCCGTGCGGCTCCATCCACCTGCAAAGCCTAACCCCTTGCTCCATGGACCAGAGCTTCAGCATCACCTGCCAGCTTGTGAGAAATGTCACACCCAAAACCTACTGAATCAGAATCTATATTTTAACAGGAGCCCCAGATGGTTCATACACCTGTATTTTTCTTATATTTTGCAGGACAAAATGTCTTATTTATTAATTTACTAATATCTCGTAAGTTATAGGTTGATCCATTCCATCTCTCTTCCTGTTAAAATGGTACCCTTGTCTCAAAGCCTGGCTCAAATAATGTTGCCTCATCCAGACATTTCTAACTGCTAGAGCTGAAAATCATCTCTTTCTTCACTGAATTCCCATTGCTGCTTTCTGAATTCTCTGAATTTCTCACAACCGAATTTTTGATACCTGCTTATGGGAATCAGCACATACTTTTTCTTAAGTATGGGTTAATGATTCTGTAATGTCTTTTTTAAGTTGAGATATAATTGACAGATCACAGTTTCAGGTGTACAGCATAATGATTTCACATTTGGATGTATTGTGAAATGATCGCCACAATAATTCTAGTTAACACCCACACACCAAATTTTTTTCTTGTGATGAGAACTTTTTGTTTTTAACATCTTTATTGGAGTGTAATTGCTTTACAACGGTGTGTTAGTTTCTGCTGTATAACAAAGTGAATCAGCTACATGTATACATCTATCCCCATATCCCCTCCCTCTTGTGTCTCCCTCCCACCCTCCCTACCCCACCCCTCTAGGGGGTCACAAAGCCCCGAGCTGATCTCCCTGTGCTAGGCGGCTGCTTCCCACTAGCGATCTGTTTTACATTTGGTAGTGTATATATGTCCACGCCGCTCTCTCACCTCGTCCCAGCTCACCCTTCCCTCTCCCTGATGAGAACTTTTAAGGTCTACTCTCTTAGTAACTTTCAAACGTACAGTTTGATCTTAGTACATCCCTAGAACTTACTCATTTTAGAATGGAAATTTGTGCCTTGGACCCCTTTGCCCGTTTCACTCACCCTCCACCCCCTGACTCTGGCAGCTGCCTATCTGTTCTCTGTATCAAGGAGTTTTATTTTTTTATTTTTGTAGATTCCACATGTGTATGTGTATATGTATGTATATATGTATGTGTGTATGTGTATACATATACCTGTATGTACGATCTCACATATGAGATCATACAGTTTTTATTTTTCTAACCTATTTTATGTATGCCCTCAAAGTCCATCCATGTTGTCACCATTGGCAAGATTTCATTTTTATGGCTGAACAATATTCCATTGATATATATATATATATATATATATATATATATATATATATATATCTCACAACTTCCTTACCATTCATCCATGGATGGATACTTAGATTGCTTCCATGTCTTGGCTATTGTAAATAATGCTGTAGTGAACATGGGGGTGCGTTTATCTTTTGAGTCAGTGTTTTTGTTTCCTTCAGATACATACTCAGAGGTGGAATTGCTGGATCATATGGTAGTTCTATTTTTAATTTTTTGAGGAACCTTCATACTGTTTTCCATAATGACTGCACCAATTTACATTCCACCAACAGTGCAGGAGGGTTCTCTTTTCTCCACATCCTCACCAACACTTGTTATTTCTCGTTTCTTTGATAATAGCCATTCTAACAGCTGTGAAGTGATATTGTGGTTTTGATTTGCATTTCCTGATGATTAGTGATGTTGAGTACCTTTTAATGTACATGTTGGCCAACTGTATGTCTTCTTTGGGAAAATGTCTATTCAGATCCTTTGTCCATTTTAAAATCAGATCTTTTTTTGATATTGAGTTGTGTGAGTTCTTTGTATATTTTGGATATTAACTCCTTATCAGATAAATGATTTGCAAATATTTTCTCCCATTTTTTTTTGTTGCCTTTTCATATAGTTGATGGGTTCCTTTGCTGTGCAGAAGCTTTTTAGTTTGAGGTAGTCCCATTTGTTTATTTTCACTTTTGTTGCCTTTGCTTTTGGTGTCAGATCCAAAAAACCATCACCAAGACCTATATCAAGGAGCTTGTGATTTTAGGTTTCAGGTCTTACATCAAGTCTTTAATCCATTTTGAGCTAATTTTCATGTATGATATTAGATAGGGGTCCAGTTTTCCCAACACCATTCATTGGAGAGACTGTCCCTTTCCCCACTGTATATTCTTGGATCCTTTACTTGACCATATGTGCGTGGATTTATTTCTGGGCTCTCTATGCTGTTCCATTGATCTATGTACCTGCTTTTATGACAATGCCATACTGGTTTTTAAAAAAATTTTTTTTATACTGGAGTATAGTTGATTTACAATGCTGTGTTAGTTTCAGGTGTACAGCAAACTGACTCAGTTATACATATACATATATCCATTCTTTTTCAGATTCTCTTCCCATATAGGTTATCACAGAATATTGAGTTGAGTTCCCTGTGCTGTACAGTAGGTCCTTGTTGATTATCTATTTTATATATAGTAGTGTGTGTATGTTAATCTCAAATTCCTAATTTATCCCTCCCACATTTCCCCTTTGGTAACCATAAGTTTGTTTTCTATGTCTGTGCGTCTGTTTCTATTTTGTAAATGAGTTCATTTGTATCATCTTTTTAGATTCCACATATAAGTGATATCATACGATATTTGTCTTTCTCTGTCTGACTTGTTTCACTTAGTATGATAATCTCCAGGTCCATCCATGTTGCTGCAAATGGCATTATTTCATTCTTTTTTATGGCTGAATAATATTCCATTGTATACATGTACCACATCTTCTTTATTTATTCATCTGTTGATAGACATATAGGTTGCTTCCATGTCTCAGCTATTATACATAGTGCTGCAATGAACATTGGGGTGCATGTACCTTTTTGAATTATGGTTTTGTCTGGATATATGCCCAGAACTGGGATTGCTGGATCATATGGTAGCTCTATTTTTAGTTTTTTAAGGAACCTCCATACTGTTCTCCATAGTGCCTGTACCAATTTACATTCCCACCAACAGTGTAGGAGGGTTCCTTTTCCTCCACAATAATGCCATACTGTTTTGATTACCCTAGCTTTGTAATATAGTTTGAAATCAGGGAGTATGGTGCCTCCAGCTTTGTTCTTATTTTTCAAGATTGCTTTGGCTCTTTAGGGTTTTTTTGTGTGCATGTGTGGTTTCATACACATTTTTTAATTGTTTGTTCTATTTCTGTGAAAAAATGTCATTGGAATCTTGATAGGGTTTGCAATGAATTTGTAGACTGATTTGGTAGTATGGACATTTTAACAATATTAATTCTTCTTTTCTTGACTAATTGCTTTGACTTGGAGTCCCAATACTATGTCCAATAAAAGTGGTGAGAGTGGGCATCCTTGTCTTGTTCCTGATCGCAGAGGAAAAGCTTTCAGCTTTTCACTGTTGAGTATGATGTTAGCTGCGTGCTTGTCATGTATGGCCTGAATTATGTTCAGGTACGTTTCCTCTACACTTACTTTGTTGAGAGTGTTTATCATAAATGGATGTTGAATGTTGCCAAATGCTTTTTCTGCTCCTACTGAGATGATCATATGACTTTTATTCATTTGCTGATGTGCTGTATAATGGTTGACTTATTAGCAGATGATGAATTATTCTTGCATTCCTGGAATAAATCCTGCTTGATCATGGTTTATGATCCTTTTTACATAGTGCTGAATTTGGCTTACTGATATTTGAGGATTTTTGCATCTATGTTTTATCAGGAACATTGGCTGGTACTTTTCTTGTGGCGTCCTTGTCTGGTTTTGGTATTAGAATGCTGGCCTCATGAGTTTGGAGGTGCTCTCTCCTTTTGGGGGGGAAGATATGGAGAAGTACTGGTATTAATTCTTCTCTGAATGTCTGGTAGAACTCACCAGTGAAGCCATCAGGTCCTGGACTTTTGTTTCCTGGCAGGTGTTTGATTCTAATTCAATCTCCTTACTAGTAATTGCTCTGTTCAGATTTTCTATTTCTTCATCATCCAGTCTTGTTAGGTTGAATGCTTCTAAGAATTTACCCATTTCTTTTAGCTTACCCAGTTTGTTAGTGTATAACTGTTCATAGTAGTCGTTTATGGTTCTTTGTATTTCTGTGTTATCAGTTGTAATGTCTCCTCTTTCATTTCTAATTTTGTGTCTTGTCTTGGTTAGTCTAGTGAAAAGTTTAGTCAATTTTGTTTATCTTTTCAAAAAACCATACCTTAATTTGATTTTTTCTATTGTCTTTTTAGTATCTATTTATTTCTGCTGTGGTCTTTGCTATTTCCTTCCTTCCACTAACTTTGGGCTCCACTTGTTCTTTACTAGTTCCTTGTGGTGTAAAGTTAGGTTGTTTGAAATGTGTCACGTTTCTTGAATTGGGGATTTATCTCTATGAACTTCTTTCTTACATCTGCATTTGCTACATTCCATACGGTTTGGTATGTTGCATTTCCATTTTCTTTTTTATCTCAAGGTACTTAAAAAAAACTTCTTCTTTGACCCATTGGCTTTTCAGTAACATGCTGTTTTATCCACATATTTGTGAATTTTCCAGTTTTCCTGTAACTGATTTCTAGTTTCATACCACTGCAGTCAGAAAAAAACGCTTGATATGATTTCACTCTTCTTAAATTTATCAAAACTCGTTTTGTGGCTTAACATACAATCTGTCCCGGAGGATGCTCCTTGTGCACTTCAAAATGTATAGTTTGTTGCTTTTGGATGGATTGTTCTGTATATATCTGTTAAGGTAATCTGATCTAACGTGTCATTTAAAGCTGATGTTTCCACGCGTTACAACGTGGATGAACCTTGAGGACATTAGGCTAAGTGAAATAAGCCAGTCACACAAAAAAGTGGAATATATGGTTCCACTTATATGAGGCATGCAATCAAATTCATTGAGAAGGAATGGTGGTTTCCAGGGACTGGGGGGAGGGGAAATGGGATGCTGTTTAATGGGTACAGAGTTTCAATTTTGCAAGATGAAAGAGTCTGGAGATTGGTTGCACGAAGATGTAAATGTACTTAACACTACTGAAAGGCACACTTAAAATTTTACTATTTTAACCATTTTTATGTTATGCATATTTTATCACAATTAAAAAATAATTTTAATCACTGTGTGGAGAACAGTTTGTAGACAAGAAAAATTAGAAGCAAGCTGGCCAGCTGGGATGCTACTGCAGTGGTCCATAATAATGAGACAATAATGGCCTGGATTAGAGTGACAGAGGCAGAGGTGGATGAGAAGAAATCAGATTTGGGGGCCATTTAAAAAGTGGAAACAGTAGTACCTGCTGGCAGATTGGATGTTGAGTGTGAAGGAAAATGACAGAGAACTCTGAGAATTTTAACCTGATCGACTGAGTGACCACTGGTGTCGTTTAGTGCAGTGAGGAACTCTGGGGCAGGGGCCAGCTGCCAGGTGGCAGGCTGATTGCATTGGCCACTTTCCATCAGGGAAAGGGCGACTGTTCCCTTTGGAACAGGCACTTGTTCCCGATTTGGGTTTGGTTCCCTGGCTGTCATCACGCTGCTGCCAGCACTCTCTCTACGGACTTGCTGAATGACTGATACTCTTTCATATTCTCCCACACGACATCACTTCTGACCACGGAACTCATTTTACAGAGAAAAAGCAGGCCATAGGCTAATGTCCATGAGATTCCCTAACCTTATTATGCATCCCAACACCAGAAGCAGACAGCTAGCTCAGTAGTAATGAGGGATGGTCTGTTGGCAGCCAGTCCCCACACCAGCCGGAGAAACACCGTACAGGGATGCAGCATATGCTCTCCGCAGTGTTGCTGTTTCTCCCTTTAGGGACACTCCCAGAATACTCCTGGCCAGGGGCCCAGGGAGTGGAAGTGGAGATGCTTAAAGTTATACCTACTGACTTACCCAAAGCCACTTGCCTCCTTCACTCCAAGATTCTCTCTGGCAGATCTTGGTACCTGGGGTAGAAATGCTTTTGCCTGGAGACAGTCTTCCAAAAATGACTGACTGGGACCTCCTGTCAGCCAAGCCAATGAACTCTGAGCCAGATTTGATTTTATGTAGAAAAGGAAAGGAAAGGATTTTCTTATAACAAGTATCACGGAGCTCTTCACACTCGTCATACGTAACCTGCGTTTCCAGGTTCCAGGTCTACCCAGAGTCCTTGAAACGCTACCCTCCACGGCACCCACGGCCGAGTCTTCCTGCTGCTGTGCCCCTCCTTCCCAGGCCCTCGCTCCTGTCTGATATCTACTGCCCACCAGGCTGCCCAGAGGAGCCCATCTGCTGACCTTGCGCGAGGTCACCAGTATCCCCGCTGGCTGCCCTTTAACAGAACACCCCAAGGGACCGGGAGGGGCTGGGACCCACCCTTGCACTTGTCGCCTGGGCCACTGCAACACTGCACGTCCCTACCGCTCTCCCAGAGTCTCTCTCAAAGCAGACACTTCTGTTTTTTATTTTGTTTCTTGCCTACAAACAGCAGTCAAAACACTAATAAAAAGCCTTTTCCACAGGAACTTGCACCAGCTTCATTCCCACAGAGCCAAGCCTCTCCACCCTCACACGCCAAATCAAGACAAACGCCACTCGCCCAAATGCACCAGACATCACCAAACCAGAGCACTTTTCTTCACCTTCGAGGGAATGGTGACGTCCTTGTTTCTTCAAGAGTAACAGGGCTCCTTTCGTAGTAGGAAAATTTTACACTTCCTAAAACAGAGTGGGTACCAGTTACTCAGGCCTTAAACTCAGGTGTACAGGACACGTAAAATTTTTTTTTGCGGTGCGCGGGCCTCTCACTGCTGTGGCTTCTCCCGTTGCGGAGCGCAGGCTCCGGACGCGCAGGCTCGGCGGCCACGGCTCACGGGCCCAGCCGCTCCGCGGCACGTGGGATCCTCCCGGACCGGGGCACGAACCCGCGTCCCCTGCATCGGCAGGTGGACTCTCAACCACTGAGCCACCAGGGAAGCCCGGAAACGTAAAATTTTATAGCAATGATGTTTTTGTCTCAAACAGTCGCCACTGACCACCACTCCTCTTTCCGCAGGGGGGAAGAAACGAGGTCTTAGCCAATTCAGATCATGATTTCTCAACAGTTCATGTACGCCTGCCCCTCCTGGGGCTGCGTCTCAATTCCGGGAACTGGGGAGGGGTGGGACTTGCAATCCGCGGTAGGAGAAGCCTGATCCCCCCAGAGCCTCATTGGAGGCATCCCCAGTCCTCCGGGTTGGGTCGCAGCGTGCTCTCGCTGGCTCTGGCCCTCCCGGCGGCAGGCACACTGCCCTCAGCCACACAGGGAAAGGCTCAGCTGCTCCAGCATCCTTTGGGACCCTCTCCCTTTCACCGCTCCCGAGCCACGCTGCGTGGAGGCTCCCAAGGCTGCCGCCCCATGCCACCCCCCGATCCACGGCCTCCCGGCCAGGTCTCCTCACTTACCTGGGAGTTACTGTTGGCGAGTTTGGAGTGTGGAGCCGCGAGTGTCTGCCTTTCCTTAAGGGGAGCCCTGATGCAGGTGGATTCCTCAGCCTGATGCCCAGCAGTGCCTTCTCCCCTCCCAATCCTTCTGGGCCTCTGCTGTCGCAGGACAGGGGGAGGGGGCTGAGCCTGGACCCCTGCAGTCTTCGGGGTTCCTTCCAGTTTGCAGAAGTCCCCACACCCACCTTCGTTTCTGTATGACAGTCCACCGCCGGATGTTCCGTTTGCCACTGACAAAATCAAGAGAAGCAAAGAAGGCATTTGTTCTTCTGGAAACTTTTAGAGGTTGTCTCAAAACAAAAAGAAAAACCTCATCCCCTTTAGGACGGGGAATGCTCTTCCCTTCTGGTGTTGGAAACGGGGATCGGCCTTCAAAGCGCAGCTTGTCTGCAGTGGCTTCATGGCAGGTTAAAGGGGGCCAGTGTGCCTGCAGTCTGGGGTCCTCTACCTGGGTGGTTGGAGCTGGGGTCCTGGAGGCGGAACTATGAGCTACAAGATACAAAACTCATCCCTTTCTTGAGCACAGTTCAGTTCACTTAGGAATTCACAGAAGAGCCTTTATATGCTCCTTTTCTCACCTCTAAATTTATTTTTGCTGACCATACTACATAGACTCAGAAACAATAGCACTTTTTTCAAAAGCATGCTCACCCTGGCCCACGAATACTCTAAGTCAACAAACTTCTGAGAAGTTCGTCTCATCTCCGCACACCAGTTTTCTCATGTGCTGGGGTGACCTGTCCCAAATTCCATTCCAGGGTTTGTCATCAGTCTGTAGGGCCAATGTGTACTCTGACCTTGGACAATCCTTTAATCTCCTATGTGACTCAACTGTCTTCCGTAAAATGGGGTGAATCGTACCTATAACATCACATGTAAAGCCCTTAGGGCAGAGCTTGGTACACAGTAAGCCATCGGTAAATACTACTATTATTACATCAATCCCACATGAATCCCGACAGGCAGCGGGCTGAATCTCAGGCCACAGCTCAAATATGAAAAAAATGTAACTGGCTTTATCTTCCCCTAAGCCTACTTATTTTTTAATGTTTTGTGCCCACTGCACTAGGTAGCAGAAACTTCCTTCCAATGAATTCAGGGTGATCTCACTCAGTGTAGAGTCTCCCTCTTTCCAGGAGCGTCCAACTCCTGGGCCTTTGCGGGGCGCTAATGATCTGGCATCTGGCCAGCTGCTGGCTGAAGTCATCCTAGACGGTCCTGGCCCAGTGCCCCACCCGGGTCCCTGCAGTGGAACTGACTCTCCAGGGAAGCCAGCTTCACACAGGTTACTTCCTGGGGAGGGGGTAGCAGAGAACAGCTCTGAGAGCAGTCAGCTTCCTCTAGGGGTCCGGGGGTAGTGACACAAGGGAGGGTGTCACAAGGGGACACAAGGGGAATGACGCAAGGGTGGTTATGTGTCTAGATTCCTATACCATGTGTTTCTCATTACCGTAGTTTATTTTTACCCAATGCCCTTTCCCAGTCACAGTCCACTGTGAGGCGACCGTCATACGTCCCAGGGAAGGGTTATTATTACATCAGAGAAGCAGAGTAAATGGTTTTCGGAGGTTCATACATCTTGGCTTTTCAGTATCAAAAGCCTGGCCTTTGAAAGAGTCACGGCATCAGTTTTACGCCAAAAACACTAGACTGGAAAGAATATGAGGTGACGGTGAAAGTCAGGGTTTCCAAGCTGAGATGAGACACACATTCTCTAGGTTGGGAGAGGGGAGAGAGGTGAGATAGAAAGGAAACAGGGAAATGAGATTCTGGGGTTGGGGGCGGGGACGGTGACCCAACAGATCAACAGCCAAACTGGGACACTTGGGAAAGTGAGAGAGAGTGCTATGGATAGTGATGCTCGGACTGCAGGCACCAACCAGGACTGTCCCAGGGAAGCCGCATAGACGGACCTGTATTCACCCTACACAGGGTCCGGCTCCCCGCTTGGAGCCCAGGACCAAGCTGAGAAACCACAGATGTGCTGGGGGAGCCGGAGGGGGCCCCTCCTCTTCCTCCTTGCTTCGAAGAAAGCGTCCAGGCGCCCACTACGACCCTGCCTATGCTGCCAGGCAGAGGGGACTTGACAGAGAAGTGAAATGGCTGTGAAGACGGTGACGGATCTTGCACACCTGAGACGGTGAGCTGAGGTGAGCGCCCGCCTTACAGTGAATCAGAGGACCTGAGTCAGAGTTCCAGGTTCCTGCAACTCGTAACTAAAAGTCCCTCTTTTTGAAAAGACTGCCTTGTGGCTAGTCTTCCAGGGCGTCCATCATATACACATGTGTATCTACACGCAGGACAAGGGGGAGACACTTCCACGGTGTACATTAGAACAATACCTAGAAATGTGCTGAAGCTTCTCCAGCGTTTGAATTCGCAGCATCTGTCTTAGGAAACGAATGGTCCATGCACATTAAAAGGGGTGTATACAGATTTTTAGTTATGTTGTTTATGAGAGTGGAAAATTGGAAATACCCTGAATGTCAGTCAATAGGGGAGGAGTTAAATAAACAGTTGCATCTCCACACTACAGAATACTAGGCAGCAAGTTTTTTTAAAATGTGTTACAGTTTATATCGTCCTGAAGCAGAAAAATCCTCATATATCAATTTTAAATAGCAAAATATGGAACAATATATACAGTATAATATCACTTACGTAAACACACATGTACTCACACACCCCAAATCTATGCATGAGAACCTGTATTTGTCCATATATTCTTATATGTAAGTAAATGCAAGAAATAAAAATCTGGAAAGATATTCACCAAACTGAAAACAATAGTTACCATTGAGGCGAGGATTCCAATCAGGAGACTGAAAGTTAAGATAGATGTTTTCACTTCATGGGTACTGTTCAATTTTTTTTTTTTTCTTACAGCACGACCGTATTCAGGTATTACTTGTGTAACCCGTTTTTTAAAATTGCCCCCCTTGTAGCAGCCAGGAAACAGATGGTATGATCTAGGATGATTTGAGGAGGCTTTAATGAAGGGACAGTTAAAAAGTTACTGTCTATAAACTACTGCGGGGTCGGGAGGACCACTTAGGACAGTGATATTACCACCCCAAACCCAAAGGGATGAGGGGGAGGGAGTCCTGGGGACCCAGACGGAGAGAGTCACGCAGAGAGGCTTCCCGGAGGAGCACTTAGGACACAACGAATCTGGGGAGTTAGGAATCCACTTCCCTGACCTCATTCCCTCCCCCCACCCGCCAGTCATCTGCTGGAGTCCCCACTGGCCAAATCCAACAGGAAGCCCGAGAGTAAGGGAACTTGCTGTCGTTCATACAAGGAGGCTCCTGGGGCAGAGACTTGAGAGCACAGGGGCAGAGGGTGGATTTGGAGGAGTCAAAGGAAGATAACAGGCATAAAGCCATCCTCCCTGGACTCCTGTTGAAAAAAGGGGGGGACGTCTACAATGATATACACCACAAGGTCATCTCCGAGTTTGAGGATAAAGAATGTTTTCAACTTCTTCCTCTTGCTTATCTGTATTTTCTAATTTTTCTGTATTAAACACTTAAAACCGCTTTAAGTTTTTTAAAGTTATGGGTATTTGAGACATTGCTAGTAGTCAGGTGATGGTGCAAACATGAAAGACAAACATGAAAGTGGAGGTACCTCTGATTAACTGAAGAAGGTAGGAGCAGGAACAGTTAATTAGTGTTTCAAATTTGAGGCTCCTCTTGGGTATCAGAAAAAGATCTTTGATAAAAGAAAGGTTGGGGGCTTCCCTGGTACCGCAGTGGTTGAGAATCCGCCTGCCAATGCAGGGGACACGGGTTCGAGCCCTGGTCTGGGAAGATCCCACATGCCGCGGAGCAGCTGGGCCCGTGCGCCACAACTACTGCAGCCCGTGCACCTAGAGCCCGTGCTCCGCAACAAGAGAGGACACCGCGGTGAGAACGAAGAACAGCCCCTGCT
>RJWK010023714.1:0-28909 GCA_004363435.1 Platanista minor | reverse complement strand
AACGAGAGAGGCCACAGCAGTGAGAGGCCCGCGTACCGCAAAAAACAAGGAGGCAGGAGGAGAAGGAAGTGTTCCTGAGCCCAGTGAGAGCAGGAGCCTTGGACAGAGGACTCCATACAGGAGTCAGGGGCACAGGGAGCAGGTGGGGAGTAAATACTCCAGCCTCACTCTCTGTCTGCCCTCCAACCTCCTACAAGGGCCCTCATTGGCCAACCCAAGACGGCACACAACAGGCACAGGAAGTGCCCCCTGACGAGGTCAGCCTTCCAGGGCACAGAGCAGGATGGAGAGTGTGTCTACAATGTGGGCAAATGGGAAAAGAAAAGCCAAATATACAGTATAGCCCATTGGACACTTTACAGTAACTCTGTGAGATACGCTTTCCTGGCCCCATTGCACAGATCCAGAAACTGAGTCTCTGTGGCATTAAATAACACGCCCATATCTACACAATGGAGCAGAAATCTGACTCAGGCTCGTGTGAACCCCAAGCTTTATTCTTGCCCCTCAATTAGGAGTTATCAGCTGAGGCTGAGGCCCTGATGTGCTGAACCAAGCTCCGTCTGGATCCTATCTTTGTCTCTCCAAGCAGTACTCGGGCCCATCTGCTGCATCCGTCTCTTTTTTGCCTCTGATGTTGAAGAGATGGCTGGGTTGACAGGAGAGTGATAAACGATGCCTGCTTATCCTTGTTTCAGGCGAGTGTGACACAAACTCAATTAGGAAAACACATCTGCAGGGCTGCTTCCTGTTCATACATACTAGCTCAGGTGGATGTGTGAGCAGGAAAGACAGACAACTTGTTTGCCTGACTTTTCTCTGTCTTCCCTACCTGTGCCACTCACACTCCTAAATCTGGAGATGTAGGAATGTTTACTGGGTTTTTTAATGGCCCCAATCATGCACGCCTTTTCTGGTGGCAGCACCCAATTGTCCTCTGCACCCCACTGTCAGCCCTTGCAAACTCCTCCCACAGCTCCCAGACAGGATAATTAGGGCACATTGTCTTTTCCAGACCAGGCTGACTGGTTCAGAAATGGCACGTGAACCAAACAGAGCCAAGGAGACACAGTATGACCTTTCCTGTGTTCATCGGGTATCGTGTAAAGGACAGTCGATCTTGACTCCACAAGGGTGGGAGCCTGGGACTGCCAAGACCCACCACATAGAACCCTAAAAATGAAGCCAACACCATAACAGGCAAAGAACTGAAAAAAGAAACCTCTGATGTCATAACTGAGCACCTGGATCAAGCCATAACTGATGACTAATTTTAGTGTAATTTCATCACCCCCACAAGACATCTTGTACCCATCTGCAGTCACTTTCCATTATTTCTGTAATTTACTCAGTTGTTAAGAGAAAGCCCTAATCAAGGGTGTTTTTCACTGTTTACTGTGAAATTCTAGTCTCTGTTTTAAGCTGATTTCTTTCATGTGGCCATTTCTGGGAACTCATTATCTGCAAAGCAGGGGGCCCTCCTTTCTCTCACCTGAAAGGAAGAGGCAAAGGGTACAGAGAAGGGTGGCCACTTAGAAATAAAGTCAGTGACTTGAAAATGTTGCCTCTGGCCAGCTCATTTGAGCATCACACTATTATGAACGTTCTCACCTCCAATCCAAGGGACAATTTCTGGGAATGACTGATGGAGAGAAGGAATAGTGGTGGATTCTATTCTCAGTTAGGGACCCTCGATAAAATGATGGCCGTCTAAAGACTTCCAGCACATCAAACTTACCTCCCCATTTTTCTGCACTATCGAGACGTAAGAGATGGGCTTGGGGTGAAAGACAGATACTATGAGAAGCCAAAGACAGAATTAAATCATGTATTCATCTGTTCTTTCACTCATTCACCAAGTATTAAGGGCCTCATATGTGCCAGGCACTGGGGCTGATGAGCAAAAGAGATATGTACAACAGTGAACAAAAGAGAAAAAAAATTCTGTTCTCATGGAGCTTAAATTCTAGGGGAGAGGAAGATGGCTAGCCAAATAAGGGAAATCTATGGGTTATCAGGTGGTGATAAGTGCAAAGAGAAACACAACAGAAAAGGGGGCTAGAGAGTGCCACAATGAAGAAAAGAAGATGGTGTAGACAAAGGGAAACGGCTCCAGTAGATACAGCCACATGTTACCCCACATGTGCAAAGGCCCTGAGGTGGGAGCCCAGTGGGGTGGTGAGAACCAGCAAGGCGGCCAGCGGGACTGGAACAGAGTGTGTGTGTGAGGGCGCGGGAGTTGAGATGAGGTCAAAAGGATGCTGGGGGTCTGAGTTCACGCTGCACCCGTAGATCACTGAATACACTCTGTCTGGCTTCAGCTCTAAATATGATGGAAGCCTCTGGCGGGTTCTGAGCATAGGACAACATGACCTGACGGATGGTCAGGAGGGGTCTGAATGGGGGCACCTCCCCAACCAAGTGCGTGCAGCTGGTGTGTGCGCTGAGAATGGAGGACATGGTGGGCCTCCTCCTGGGTTATTAAAGCAGGGACTGTCTCTACAGGATTCGAAGTAACTGGATAAGGAATTGATAGCACCACACCCTTTAGCACCGTGTGTGTTTGCAGGAGAGGAGCTCAAGACATTAGAGAGAGAGAATAGAATCCCCCAGATCAAGGACTCCTCGACCACTGAGAAGGGCTAAGAAGCTGATGTCTGTGAACGAGAGAGTGAACCCCAGGATTCCTCCCAACCAACCTGCCAGCCAAAGTAGACACCTCCTGTCATTGATGGTCCGGGGAGGTGTCCAATGGACAGGCCACAGCCGGGGAGATGACTGACCCATAGCGGGGACAGAAGCACGACAGAGGAAAACATTTGAGTTTGAAAGCAGATGAGAAAGGTCTGCTCTGTGAGTCCATTCACTGGTTACAATTAGAAATGGAAACTGAAGAGAATGGTGACCCGAGGCTGTGTGCTGACCCAAAAGATTTACATGAACTGGAGAAAAGCACGCATCGCCACTTAGGGGGCAGGAGAGATGAAACAGAGCTGAGGCAGAACAGACACACCCAAATGGAGACATCTCCCAGGATTTTTTTTCTCATAAATGAAGATGGCAGAGCGGGAAGCCTTTTAGGGTTGCCTCCTACGGCTGAGGCATTAGAATCTGACCGAGTTTAGGAACTCAACCCTCAAGGAGGAGGGAAGGTCTCATATGCAAGACAGACCAGTGGCAGAAGATGTTACTGAGGCAGCAACTGGACCATGGCTGGTACTAGAGGGATTTTTTTTTTTAATCTTTACTGAACTATAGTAGATTTATAATGTGTTAGTTTCACATGTACAGCAAAGTGATTCAGCCATATATGGAGAGATAAATATATAGATTCTTTTTCAGATTCTTTTCCATTATAGGTCATTACAAGATAGTAAGTAGAGTTCCCTGTGCTCTACGGTAGGTCCTTGTTGGTTCTCTATTTTATATGGAGTCATGTGTATCTGCTAATCCCAACCTCCTAATTTATCCCTGCCCCGCCTCCCCCTTGGGTAACCATAAGTCTGTTCTCTATGTCTGTGAGTCTGTTTCTGTTTTGTACATAAGTTCATTTGTGTCATATTTGAGATTCCACATATGTGTTATCATGTGGTATTTGTCTTTCTCTTTCTTACTTCACCTAGTGTGATCATCTCTAGGTCCATCCATGTTGCTGCAAATGGCATTCTTGTGTTCTATTTTATGGCTGGGTAGAATTCTATTGTATATGTGTACCACATCTTCTTTATCCATTCCTCTGTTGATGGACACTTAGGTTGTTTCCGTGTCCTGGCTATTGCCAATAGTGCTGCTATGGAGGGATGTTTGATGGAAGAATAATGAATGAAAGGAGGAGAGCCAAAGCAGACAGAAACTAGAGAAGGCCCCCCAGAACCAAAGGTGCGTTGGGAGGTGGATGTCCTTGACTTAGTTGTTGAGGCAGACAGCAGAAGAAGCAAGCTGACCTTACCGTGAACTGCTCCAAGAGCTTTAAGAAGCTGAGAAGCAGCCATCCAACTGGCCTTTGGTTTCCTTCATTTTGCTCTTTGGTTGGTTGGATAGGGTCCTCCTGCCTGCCTGGCATCCATTCCTTTTCATCTGACAAAGCCTGATTTGTCTTTGGACGCCACACCTTCTGCACTCTCTGTCCTAGTAGTTTGGGTGGAGATGACCTGAGGCTCCCAGATTGGTGTATCCGAGACCTGACCAATCAGAAACTCCATCCCCCCCCCCCAAAACAGTGACTGGCTCAGGGTTGGGCCAGGGACTCCAGTAACCACCATGAGATTCACACCGTCAACTTTTTCTACAAGCATTTGGGAAGTCACTTTATTTTTGTTGGGGTGTGCTGTGTGGATAGAATGTAAACCTTCAGCTGCTGGTGACAATGATGACCACTCAGAAATGAAGCCAACACAAAGAACAGAGCAGACAGAGGTGGAAAGAAACAGTGTCTGGTTACACTGATTGACCGCTGGATCCAGCCGTGCCTGAAGCCTACATAGTATTTTTTCAGTTACCTGACCTGATACATTTTTTCAACACCCCCCCCTCCTTTTTTTTCACCCCCCCCTCCCTTTTTTTAATTTAACTTAATTTTTTTTTTTTTTTGCTTTGGTACCATTTGCATAAGCTGAGTTTTTTGGCATTTGCAACTAAAGGGGTCGAGACTAATGAACTGAATGATCTGGTGCCTATTCAAAGACCATTTCCACTGGGGAGGTGGGGAAACCCTGTGTCAGGGCCTCAAACACAACCTCACTGTTTCCAACAGAGACAAAACCATGTTTCCAGAGCCACTTCCTGTTTAAGGTGTGAGATTTTTATTTTTTAATTTTTTTGTAATTTCGGCTTAAAATCATCACTAAGCTGGAATTCCACGATAAGAACAGAACCAGCCTTCTGTTCTGTGTTGTGTGCTAGGAGTGGGATGAGTGTCTTAAAGTTCCTCTGTTCATTTTGCAAATAAGAGAATTGCCTCAGAGGACTGCTAATCTACCCCCACGTGCCAAAGTGGGCAGTGTTATATCCACATTTCTACAGAATTGGAGTCCACAGAGTCGGTGAGGAAATGCGGCAGAAATCAAGCACTATAATTAAGGGGCCAGAGGGATCGATTGAGCAAGAACGATGAAAAGAGTGGCCTGAAGAGCTGGATGAAAAAATTAACCTAAGGGAGGCGTGGGAGCTGCTTTGTATGTTTCTGGTGGCTCTGCGACCCCAGAGGAAGAAGGATTGTTTAAGACAGTATCAAGAGTGTTATGAAACTAAGCCAAATGGAATTAGGTCTAAGCTGTATTTAAGCATGAAGTACATCAAGGGATGTCTCAGAATCTAAACCCCTGGCTCTCTGTTTAGGCTGATAATAAACAGACACCGCACACTCGAGAAGCTTTTCCTATTCCCTGATACCGTCAAATTCACTGTTCTTCTAATTCTTTTTATTGTCTCCATTTTTTTAAAAAGCATCTATGTGTAGTTTCTATTAGATTTTTTGGGTAATTTTTCTTCTCCATGGCTTTGATAACTACACATATAATAATGGCTGTGGTTTACTGACTTTTTACCATGTGCCAAATATTACCATGTGTAATGGGTTAAATGGTGGCCCCCAAAAGATAGGTCCACTTAGAACCTATGGATGTGGTCTTATTTGGAAACAGAGTCTTTTCAGATGTAATTAAGTTAAAGACCTTGGGATGAAGTCATCCCAGACGAGGGTGGGCCCTAAATCAATGACCAGTGTCCTTGTAAGACAGAAGAGGGAAAGGCATGCACAGAAGCCCATGTAAAGATGGAGGGAGACGGGAGGGATGCAGCCACGAGCCAAGGAAGCCAGGAGCCACCAGACGCTGAAAGAGGCAAAGCAGGAACCTCCCCTCGAGTCTTTGGAGAGAGCATGGCCCTGCCTGCATTTGAGTTTGGACTTCTGGCTCCAGAACTGGGAGAAAGTTAAGTTTCTGTTACATTAAACTACCCGGTTTATGGTAATTTTAAACCCAGGGCTTCCCTGGTGGCGCAGTGGTTAAGAATCCGCCTGTCAATGCAGGGGACACGGGTTCGAACCCTGGTCTGGGAAGATCCCACATGCCACGGAGCAACTAAGCCCGTGCGTCACAACTACTGAGCCTGCACTCTAGAGCCCGTGCGCCACAAGAGAAGCCACCACAATGAGAAGCCCATGCACCTCAGTGAAGAGTAGGCTCCGCTCGCCACAACTAGAGGAAGCCCGCATGCAGCAACGAAGACCCAACACAGCCATAAATAAATAAATTAATAAAATAAGATAAAATAAAAAATAAGACCAATCTAGTGAATCTAACAACAACAACAAAAAACAGACTCACAGATATAGAGACTAACTAGTGGTTACCAGTGGGGAGAGGAAAGGGGGAGGGGCAAGACAAAAACAGAGGATTAAGAGGTACAAACTACCATGTATTAAATAAATAAGCTACAAGGATATATTGGGCAGCCCAGGGAATACAGACAATATTTTATAACTATAAACGGAGAATAACCATTAAAATTGTGAATCACTATGTCATATAGTTGAAACATAAGATACTGTAAATCAACTATAGCTCAACTTAAGGAAAAAAACAAAAAGAAATAGACTGTTGATATATAGGTGAATATTAAATGCATTGTGCTAAGAGAAAGAAGATTCAAAAGCTGCATACTGCACGATCCCATTTTTATGGAATTCTGAAAAAGGCAAAACTATAAGAACAGAGAACAAATCAGTGGTTGCCAGGGGCTGTAGGTAGAGGGGACGGGGTGGCTACATAGAAACACCCGGGAATTTGGGGGGTGACGGAAGTGTTCTTTATACCTCACTTGTGTTTGTGTTTACGTGGTCATATGTGTTCATCAAAATTAAAACTCTATCCTCAAAAGGGTGAATTTTACTGTATGAAAATTACATTAATAAACCTTACTTTTAACCAACCAACGCAGATTGCTGTAGGGAGATATTCTACCCATCAGACTTTCCACTTATTCCATTAATTCAGTAATACTCCCTTTCACTCCAATTAAAATGCCAAAGATTCGTTTTTATTAACCTTGCTTCTCATGACTGTGGATGTTATGAAATATCTAATACATCCAAAGGCTTTGTTTCAACCCCTGCTCATTAAAGTGCTAACTGCTAATATAATTGAGAGTTCTGGGTTCTTCTCTGCCCAGTTCCAGCCACATTTGTGATTAAGCTAAGGATGAATACTGAGATAAAGGAGAAAGAGCTGAGGGTGCAAATTCAAACGGCTGAGGGGAAGGGGGCCGGCAGGTAAGCGGGGGGAGAAGCACTTAATCAACACCCCACCCAGGGGCTGGGGCGGGGGGACACCCATGCATAGCTTTGGCACGATGTAGCCTTACGGGAATGCGCACCTGAGGTCGGCAGAGCGCCCACCCTCTCAGGGGAAATTGGAAATCCCAATTTTTGTATGTGAATTCTCCCGATTTGGGGGAGCCTATTCAGTTTTTTATTTTAAAAAGCACTGTGGACAGAACAGTGCTTGTGTGCAGGTCATGAAGTTTGCAAACGCTGGTCTAGAGCCCTGGGTATAGAGCAAGAGAACTAGGACAGGCCTAGGAGTCTGGTGGTTTAATAGAATGGCTCCTGAGAAGCTGAAATCACTTCTAAGAAGCTTCAACGCAGCAGGGAGTTTCAACTTGGGTAGGAAGGGGTATGTGCTTAATGCAAAGAGTGTGTGTGTGTACTTTAAGTATAAGGAAAGACAAGGCATGAGCCTTACACGTGCAATCTAAAATATGAAACAAACTAGAGAATATAACAACAACAACAATAAAACAGACTCACAGAGAGACACACTAGTGGTTACCAGTGGGAAGAGGGTGCACGTGGGAGCCGAGAAGGACCTCCCCCCCCTCACCCCGCCAAACCTCTTCCTACTTATGACACCACCCCAGCCCCTAAATCCCAAATCAGCAATTCAAAATCCCCAAAGCTCTGACTATCCAAAGGCTGGCTGGCTGGTTTTTAATTCTTTTGGTGACCATGGCTGCTCTAAAGGACAATGAGACTATCTATCTGGGGACTTTATCCTCTTCTATGTATATACTCACATCTTTCATGCAAAATGACTTATGTGTCCAATTACAGATGCAACTCCACACCCAGCCTGGGCGTGTGAGACAATATACATGGATGATCCTGGGCCTCTATCTGTCTGTCTATCTACCTACCTTCTGAATTGTGAAATACACCTGGCCCTAGACTTCCGAAAAGAGATTTCCGGCCTGTGTGACCTTCCCGGAGGCCCACTACGTGACTGACAACAATCACTTCACCTCTGATGGCATCTCAGCCTACCACTGCCCTTTCCTCCCCTTTACACAGGGCCAGTTCCTCAACCTGCAACTCAACGACACTTTGCGTCATCTACCTCAGCCCAAGTCTTAAATCTTAGGAAGACTCCCCTCTTTCAGTGCCCTGGTCTACTTATGGAACCGCCCAAGAACAATGATTCTGTTCCAAACCCTGAAGAATTGCAGAGCCTTAAATCCACAGTTGAACATCAGCTTGCAATTGGTATTAAAAACTGAACAGTGGTTTTGAGGGTTCCAGAAATCGGCACTTAAATCCTTGGGCAAGAACAGTCAGCGATGGATTTTTTTTTTTTTTTTATAAACGACATTAAAAATTTAAACAAGGGTCAGAAGACTTCCCGCTCTACAAGAAATTCATGGAGCAAACATTTTCTTTACAGAGGTATATGAGAGGGTGAATGTACTGCTGCTTATGACCACGAGAAACAAAATGAAAAATATTTTGCAGACCCATGTGCGGTGAAAACTGCCAAGCAAAAGCGGGGAGAGAATACCCCACCAAATCAAGGTTGCCCTAAGCCAGGGGGAGAGGTGGCTTTGGGGGGAGGGGTGGGGCATCTCCCCCTAAACTCTTAACACCCTCACCACTTGCTGTGTAAATAGCATCTTTAAAACAAAATTCCCGGACTTCCCTGGAAGCGCAGTGGTGAAGAATCCGCCTGCCAGTGCAGGGGACACGCGTTCGAACCCTGGTCCGGGAAGATCCCACATGACGCGGAGCAACTAAGACTGTGCGCCACAACTACTGAGCCTGCGCGCCTAGAACCCATGCTCCTCAACAAGAAGCCCGCAACCAAGAGTAGCCCCCGCTCGGCTCGCTGCAACTACAGAAAGGCCAGGCGCAGCAAGGAAGACACAACGCAGCCAAAAATAAAATAAATAAATTAAAAAATAAATTCCCAACTCCACTTTCAAACAAAATTGCTGTCCCTGGCCTCTTCCACATGGACGTTTCTAATGGCCACTTCTCTAAATCAAAAGTAAAATCCTCTAGGTGGTGTGGGGGGGAGGAACGTGAGCTTTAATTAAGAAAGGTCCACAACTTACTTTACAGAGCACATTCAGCAGTCAGAGTTCCAACCTGATTGAATCCTCTCACGGAGAGAGAAAGCCTGATCGGGGACTTTCACCCTTCGCTCAAATTAAAATGACACCACCTTCCTCAATGAAGTGCTTTCTATCCATTAAGTCACTTTATCATCACATCTCTAGCAAGTATTTTGGGAAGGATTTTTTTTTTTTTTTTTGAATGGCCACTTTCCATTTGGGGAAACCGAGTCCTAGAAATGATAGAACCCAGAGCTCACGGCAGAATTAAGTAACCAGATTTTGTAATAGATTTGTCCTCTGGAATAAAACAGGAATATGTCCCCCATCCTGTCACACACGCGCGCGTGCCCGTGCGCACGCGCACACACGCACACACACACACACACACACACACACTCCTATTTACCTGGAGCTCTTGGGGAAAAGGGACAGTATTTAAAACAGCAAGTTTGTCCGGTTGGTGTGTCTGGGGACCTGCACCCTTAAGGAAAGCAGATTTTTCTGGAATTCCAGCCGGTGCGCAGTGACTTTTGAAAAGCAAACGCTACTTGGTAACATCAACTGGCAACCTGTCTCTGCGAATGCATTTCCAGCTCAGCCTGAAGAGCTTTAGGCGGGAGAGAGCCGTGATTCTCATCCGGTTGGACTCGGTTTACCCGCTCAGGGCCCGGGGCCGGAGCCGCGACGCAGAGCGAAGGACAGGGACACTTGTGCTCATCTCGGTTTCACCCGATGGCCCCGAGACTCGTGCCCCGGCGCAGGCAGCGGAAAAACTGCGCCGGCAGCCCTCTCTCCGCGCGCTGACCCGCACCCGGTTCCCGGCCCGGCCTCGGGGCGCGCAGCCGCCGTCCCCAGAGGAGCGGGGCTACCTCGCGCGGCGCCGGCGGCCCCAGCGCTCCGAGACCCGTCTCCCCGCCCCTCCCGCCGCGGGCCCGGGCCCAACACGCACGTAATCAAAACTTGCATAATAATACCAACCTTTCCTGAGTCTTCTGGGCACCAAGCGTTCCCTCCCTGAATTCTCTTAAACCCAAGACAGGGTGGGTGATCATTCCATTGCAGAGCTGAGGAGACTGAGGTGAAGGCCTCCCAGGACCCGGCTGCGGGGGAAGCCCAGGTCTGATTCCGACTCACAGCCCCAGCTCTCCCACCCGCGCGACCACCTTTACGCACTCCTAGACCACACAGGACCTCGGCAGGGCGCCCGGAGGGGGTCCCGGGTTTCTTACAAGCTGAGGTCCCCGGGAGCTGCGCATTCCTTCGCGGGCCAACGCCGGCCGGCGGGACCCCATGGTGGGGGAAACGGGCCACAAAAGGCCCGGTCCGCCCTCGTGGGTCACCAGTCCCAGTCCGACCGAGCTGGGGAGGGGGACGCCAGGCTGCGCGGGAAGAAGGCGCAAAGAACCCTGCTGCCCGCTCCCGAACCCCCGGCTCCACGTCGTGGCCGTGCCGGGTTGCGCTAAATCTTCACGCAACTCGGGGACGGTGAACACACACAGTCCCTCAGCCACGCCCCCTCTTCACCCCGGGAAGCACGCCGAACCCGGAGATACTAGGTCAGCCAATTTCGCCCCAGTCCCACGGAAGCGGCGCCCAACGGGGCTCGCCCATCTAGGGAAGGAGCCGCTCCGCGCGTGGGAGCCAGCGCCCTCACCCAGGTCCCCGCGACACCCTCCCCCTTCGGCTCCCCCAGCCCGGGCTCCTGGGGACCAAGGGGAACTTTCCGAGCGCCGGCGCGACCGACGCCCCCCGCCCCCGGCCTCTTACCTCTGCCCAGAAGCGCGGCCAGCACCAGGCTCAGCGCCCGGCACAGCGGCGCCACCCGCCCGCGGGCCGCGCCCTCGGAGCGCATCCTGCGTCCCGGCAGCTCAGGCCGCCCGCCGCCCGCCGGGGGCGCAGGGCCCGCTCGTGGCCCCCGCCAGCTGTCCCATGCCCCGGGGCCAACCCCTGCAGCGAGTCGGCCGGCCGGGCTGCGGAGGCGGTGGTCACGCCCCGCCCCTGCCGGGTGCACGCCGCCGAACCTGCGGATCCCGCGGAGGCTCGCGCTCTGGCCGGGACAACTTTTCTCCAGCCGCCGCGGCAGCCGCGGCCCGTCCCGCCCCCAGGGCCGCCCACTCGGCCCCGCCCCCCATGAGCCCGCCCCCAGCCCCGCCCCGGGCCGCAGGCTGCTGGAGGATGCCGGGGAGAAAGTGCGCGGGTCCCGGAGCAGGCGCGCGGGAGAGGGCGTGGAGCGCGCACGGGAGCAGGTTGCATCCGCGGGGTCCCTCCTTCTCCCTGCAGCCTTCCGCCTTCGTACCCTGTGGCTCGCATCCCGGAGAGCTCTGCGCAGGTACCGCGACGCAAGATGGAGTCGGACGCTTCCCCTCGCCAGCCTCCCGGGGTCCCCAGTCGCAGCACCTGAACTTCAGGTTGTCCCCTGATTCTTTGCCTTGAGAGCTGGGGACATCTGGAATTAAAACTCCCCTGCAGCTGATAAGGAAAGCTCTCCCAGAGAGATTGTTCAGTGGGAAAAAGCAACGGGCAGGACAGACTCGAGAGGGACACGGTTTCTACAGAGGCGTGCGCACGTGTGTATATATTTGTGCGTGTGTGTAGCAAGACAACACGGTATCTCAGGAAGGGGACTGGAACGCTGGGGTGACGGAAAGGTTCGTTTTACACTGTATATCCTTCTGTATTGTCGGATATCGCCCCCATGCCCATGTGTTTTTATGCACTATTCTGCGGGAAATGTGCCCTTCCCCAGCGAGACTTGCTCCTGCAATAGCTTTTTCTCTGCAGATTCAGACAAGGACTCGCCACCCCACTTAGCGCCCCAAATCTCTTCTCTGTGACGTTCCCGGCGCTGCCCTCCCTCCCCGCGTGGATCCCAGCTGCTTGCCGGCATGGTTACTGATACACATGCTCGGGCCTCATCTGCTTCCCAGGGATGAGCAATCTGAATGCAGGACCCCGACTCCCCCTCGTGTCCGTGAGTGAACGGCAGTGCGTTCTGAGCCCAGCAGCCTCGCCCTGGAGGCCCAGCCCTCCCACAGCCGGTGCGCTTCCCCCAAACCCCATAGCCTGGCCTGGTGTCCTGGACTCCCCAGGGGCAGGGCTCAGGGGCTCAGCTCTCACCCAGGCTGACTCGGTCCAACCTCAGAAAAGAAGCTCACGGTGTTGTCATGTGTCACCATCGCTCCTGGTCACCAGAGGCAGGAATGAATTTCAAAATACAAGAAACAAAATATCCTTGATCAGGCGAGAAGAAACAAAAATGAAACGTCTTGAGCACTGCAAATCCGTTTCTGCTGTCCTGACTCAGTTACAGGGGATCATGAGCCGAGCATGTGGGGAAATTGGGGGTTGGGGGCAAAGGGTCCGAGGGCACTCCCCATCCCTGGAGACCTTCTCCCAGCTGGGCGGCCTCCCAGAGGACCAGGGCTCACTGGTCTACTCTGCTTGCCTTATGTGGGCAGAAGGCAGCTGGGAAAAGTAGCCAGGCCAGAAAGAAAACTGCAAAACCTTGGTTCTCATAGGCCTGGGTAGCAGAGACTTCATTTTTTAAGTGGACTATGCTGATAGCTGCCCAATTTTTCAGTTCATTCAGCTAATCTACACATAGCCTTGGGAGACGGTCATAAAGTAGACTCGGGCTCCTGAAATGGAAGGCACATTTCTTCCTCATTTTTACTTGTTAGTTTGAAAGTCACTGGAGAATAAATACTTTTCTCATTTAAGTGTTTCCAGCCTCAGTGAGAAATACAACATAGCCCGTCATTTCCTGACTGAGTGGTTGGGATCTGCCTCCTCTCTCCCTCCTGTCTGATAAGACAAACAAAAGAAGAAGCCCCCAGTTAGGCTGGCCACTCCCCTGCTCTGCTTCGTAGGTTCATCATTTGGTCGGTCTCACCCTCCCCACACACATCATTTCTTTACTTTTGGCACAGAATAGTGCCCTCTCTACTGCAGAGCCCAATACAGGTTGTGGTCCGGGACTCCATGGTTCAACTAGTCAGAAGGGGTGAAACTGACCAAACCACGGGGGAATACATAAAAATTCTAAAATGAGAAGAAAAAGACAAAGAAGAGTTTCAGTCACAGGTAAATCCAGTTCACAGTCCCCGAAGGCATCTGCCGTCCTTAGGTGTTCCAAGTCTCAGATATGCCTTGAGACCACAAAGTCTCCTAGCATCGCCTGTGAGAGACTTTCCTGCTGCTTCCAGATGGACAAAAGGAGACCCAGGTGATGGGTGCTTCTCTTCTGCAAATCTCAGTTTAGGATCCCATGTAATCTACCACGAGACCTTCTAAAAACCAAACAAGCACACACAAAACCAAGCAAAGGGATGATGTTGTTGATTTATCCTTTTTAGGAACCCACCCCCCCAAACAGAGGTGTGAACTTAGAGGTTCATGGGCAAAGAGTTTCCTGTATTTATTTTTTTTAAGGCATGTATTTTTTAACCCCCAAATCATTAATTCCTTAACTTAGATTACTTCCAGATGCTTTTCTGAATTTCATAACCAACATCAGAGACCACTAATCTCCTCAAAGGCTATTGCAAAACTCCTTGTGGGCTTTGGGCACATGGAGACAATTAACATGATTTATAGGAGAGAAGAGAGATTGGAAAGAGGAAACCTGCTGTTTCCACATGTGCCCAGGGTGCATAAGTCAAAAAGGCAAGTTCAGATTTTTTTTGTTGCTCATGCTTAAATTCCAAATTCTTAACATTGCATAAAATGAGGGTTGGAACTTGGGGACCTATAGGTATATGTTACTAAGAACATGGAAAAGAAGGGCTATATGTTGGCCTCATGAGGCAGCTATAGTCGTCCTGCAGATCTAATGACAAGTCCAAACTATGGTGCTTGCTATTAAAGATGAAAAATAAGGAAGGCAGGCAGGCAGGTATATGTTTAGCACTCTGTGCTGGCACTTTTGTTATCATACATAGACATCATTTCATTTAATGCTCACAATAACACTAATGGGAGTACTATTGTTGTCCTTTGACATTTCATCCATTCTTTCAACAAATATCTGTCTATGGGCTTCCCTGGTCGTGCAGTGGTTGGGAGTCCGCCTGCCGATGCAGCGGACATGGGTTCGTGCCCTGGTCCGGGAAGATCCCACATGCCGCGGAGCGGCTGGGCCCGTGAGCCACGGCCGCTGAGCCTGTGCGTCCGGAGGCTGTGCTCCGCAACGGGAGAGGCCAAAGCAGTGAGAGGCCCGCGTACCACAAAAAACAAAAAACACAAAAAACAACAAAACAAAACAAATATCTGTCTACTGCTTACCACTTGTCAGGCTCAGGTATGGGGTTCTAGCAGTGAACAAATCAGATGAAGGTCCTAAACTCATGGATCTTATAGTCTAGGGGACAGACTCTTAGGAAATAGACAAATCCATCCTAGAAGCCAGTGATAGGTGCTATGAATAAAACTAAAACAGAATAAGGGGAAAGTGTGAGTCGGGGTTACAACTTCAGAGAGGGCAGATGGAGTGGGTAAGTTGGTGGATTTCTGAGAGAACAGCTTTTAAGGAGGAGAAAACCCAAAGTGCGAAGACCAGGAAGCGGAGGAAAAAATGATCTCACCCCGCCCCCCAGAACAGCTCTGGCCTCTTGTAGAACACAGCTTGTAGGGGGCAGCAGAGGAAACCTGGAGTCCAGTTAAGAGCTGACTGTGGGAGGGTAGGAGGGAGTGGTGAGGTGGAGGCGTGGACCAGTTAGGCTGCTGGCTCCAGGCGAGAGCAAAAGCCTTGGCAATAGATGGTTGTGAGCTGTAGGACAAGTGTTAGAGTCCGGGGTTTCCCCAATGGTACCTTCTGGGGAGGAAAGAAAGACTGGGGGGCAAGCAGTCTTGGGGGTACCTTGGGGCAGGTGGGAAACCTGAGGCTCCAAGAGGAAATTCAGTCACTTGCTAGTACATGGCAGTGGTGACATTGAAAATCAGCTCCCCACCTGCCCCAGAGGTGGTGTGGTCAGCTTGTAGCCACCAGCTTAAACTTTGGTTTTACGTTGGTAAGATCCATAACCCTTGTTTTAACAAATTCTAGGGTCTCATGCAGCCTGGCTAAGGTGGGGCTGGGTAGGTAGGGGCAAGTGGGCTGCAGAAACAACACGTCCTTCCCCACTCCCCACCCTTACTCCCTGCTGCACATGGATAAAGATTACAACATTGTGCCATCCAGTAAGAATCTATTAGGGAATATTTACTGGGGGCTATCACCACCCACTCTTGATCATTTATGTGTTTATTTGCTTATTATCTATCTGCAGCTTCCCCCATCACATGTCAGCTCCCATGGGGCAGGGGGTGGCGGTTGACCTGTTCACCCCTGTGTTCCCAACCCCTAGGAGGGTGTGCCCCCAAATTAGCACTTGTCTGGTGAATGACTATCCTGAAGCTGGAGATTACCAGTCCCATGTTACTAACAAGGAAACTGAGATCCACAACATTTTTACCTTCAGCTCACTTAGCCAGTAATAGTAACAATTATGAGAGGACAGTATCATTCATTAGGTGCTTGTTAATTGCCACATAATCCTGTTGACAACCCTATGGATGTGTACTATTTTTATCCCATCTTACAGACCAGGAAACTGATGTCAAAGAGGTTAAGTGGCTTGGGGCTTCCCTGGTGGTGCAGTGGTTGGGAGTCTGCCTGCCGATGCAGGGGACGTGGGTTCGTGCCCCGGTCCGGGAAGATCCCACATGCCGCAGAGCGGCTGGGCCCGTGAGCCATGGCCGCTGAGCCTGAGCATCCGGAGCCTGTGCTCCGCAACGGGAGAGGCCACAGCGGTGAGAGGCCCGCGTACTGCATAAAAATAAATAAATAAAATGAAAAAAGAGGTTAAGTGGCTTGTTCAGGGTCACCCAGCTGGGAAGTGGCAGAAGTGGGGTTGGATCTATAATCATTCGTCCCACTCAGCTGTGTTCAAGTGTGTGCTTAGCCCTGCCCGTTCTCTGCACCAGGTGTCCTGGTCACCTGTGTTAGGTCCCGCTGGCCAGGCCAGCTCTTTGTATCAGGTTTCACTTTCTAGACTTTTCTGTTTTTGGCAAACACTGAAAAATCATTCCTTTGTAATTTCCACTTAACCTTACAGACAACTCCGCAGCACTCTGGGCTGCTCTGGTGTCTCTACTGGAACTCTGCCTCTATGGAGATGAATTTCCCCTGAAGAGATCATGGGCCCAGCTTCTCCAGGTAAGATGCGAGATGCAGGTGGCTTTCGGCTTGTGAGAACAACTTTTAGGACTGATGCTCAAATGCCTCCACCCCTGACCCAGATCCAATTTCCCTGCCGCACTTCCAGGCTTTTATCACCCTGCTAGAGACCCACAGAGTGGATGCTCCACCCTTCACCCTTCCACTGGGGGTTCAGTAGTCCATTTAGTAAAAGAAGTGGGTTAATATAGCTTCAGATGGTTACAAATGGAAGTGGTCACACTGACATTTCCTTAACCGTATATGCTGCATCACCATCACCACCTCTGACATTTATAGATCTTTTACTTTGTGCTGAGCACTATTTCCAGTACTCTCACATGTGTTTGCTCATTTAATCCTTGCAACAACCTTATGACTTCACTGTTCTTAGTAACTCCATTTACAAACCAAGAAATTGACATACAGAGTTTAGGTAACGTATCAGTGTCACAGAGCTAGTAGTTGGCAGAGCTGGGATTCAAACCCAGTTACTCTGGCTTTAGAATCCCTGCTCTGAGTAATCAATTCTCAGTCTTTGTTCTGCGTACACATCACCTTGAGGACTTGTTAACATGCTGATTTGATTCGGTTCATCAAGGGTGGGTGCCCCTTCATCTGCATCTCTAACAAGCTCCCCCAGATCATCTTGTTGCTGTGCCTCAGTGGACCATCTTTTGTGTAGCAGTTCCCTAAATCCTGACCTTACTCTGCTCCCTACATATTTATCCAAAGTCACATTACCCAAACTATATGTATTTGAAAATGTCACCAAAGGTCAAACCCCTTCCTGCTTCTCGACACAAAGCAATCCTAGACACATTCAGTGCCTTGCATCATTCCAGAAGCAGCATGAGATTGGAGAGTTTTCCATGCAGTCAGTTAATAACAGTTATTTAGTACATACCTGTCAGTGAGCCTGATATTCGGAGTAAGCATGGCGACTGGCTTGGGTCAAGGTAGTGGTGGCTCCATCACCTGGGTCCCTGAATGACCTCAGTGAGCACAGTCCCCTTCTAACCAGCAGTGGACACACACACACACACACACACACACACACACACACACAAACTGAATGAGAGATAACGGGCTGACATTTGGGGGTCGTTTGTTGCTGCACTGGAAGATAGCCCATCCTCACTGAAACACCAGGCATTCACATTCACTGCATGATACACCACCCGCTCAGCTCTGCCCCTGTTCCTTGTGGATTATCAGGTCTCATTGCAGGAATAACAGTCTCCATGTCTTGTCGTTCTTTAATTCAATAATTAATTGTTGAGAGATTATTATGGGTGAGCATTGAGCTCGGAGCCTGTCCTCAGAGAGCGTAATAGGGGAGATAATAGACATATACAAGTATCTTGAATAGACATCGGAAAACAGGCACAAAGGACATGTTATAAGAGCCCAGGGAAGATCAGAGTGATTTCGTTGCCCACCTACACTCCATCGACACTGACCTTAAAGGCTCTGCTCATTCTGCCTTCAGAGGCTTTGCACCTGCTCCTTTCTCTTTCTGAAGCTCACTCCTTATAATCTCCTCTCCTTTCAAACGTCCCCCCTCAGTGATGTCTTTCTTCCCAGAACCCAGGATATAGCCCGAACACACCCTGCACTCCAGAAATATTGTCGAATAAATTCTGATTGTTACCTTTGAGGAAGTGATGTTTGATCACAGGGATGGTGGGAGATTAATAGTGAAGATGGGAAAGAAAGACAGGATGGCAGAGTCTTTGTGGAAGAAAGAACAAGACAGGAACATAGTTCAGCCCATAAACAGGAACTGCGATTTTTACTTCCGGGCAGTTCCCATAACCACCAGCCGGAAGAAATAGGTTAAACTAGCTCCAAGGTCATTGACATTGAACTGTGGTGGATTCAGCCATTACAGTATTGGTTTCATCCTCTTCACCCCTAAAGCTTTGGTTTTGTTTTCTCAGTCTTACAGTCATGACTCATTAGGACCGAAACTTCCCATTTTTCTTCAGAAATAATTCAAACTCATCCACCACTGCAGGATGCAACACAGCACTTAAGTGGCATTATTAATCTGCCTTTTCAAGCCCCTCCTGGCCACCCATGATCAGCAGCCCAAGCTATGGCATTGCTTATGATTCATTACAGATCCAGCCAGTTTCTGGGAAGGAGGGACACTCATAACTTTTACATATGACTCACTGTTTTCAATCACCTTTCTCAGGTTCAGACCATCCAGGTAACTAAAGGAGCTTTGTAGCTAGACTCGCTACATCGTTCTTGACTCCCCTTAAAACTCCCTGATGGCCTGTTGCAAGGAAGATTGAGCTTCGAATGGAAAACTGCCAAAATTGTGTTTTGACACTTGGAACCATGCAATGCCAGTGCAGTTAATTTATGTGAGAAACAGCTCTGCTCGCTAACCCACCGGCAGCTGCCAAATGGTTATAGAGTCAACAGTGCCCTCTGGTGGCGGCAGCTGGTATATCCTGTTGGTGGAGAGAAAAATAAAAGCTCAGATTTCTGGGTCTAAGCAAAGGGGCAGACACATCCTAAGAGTGCCATTCAGTTCAGCAGCATTTCACACTAATGAGTGTCTTCTCAAGAGGCAATATTGATCACTACCGGCCCCTTTGCCTCTGAATTGTAAGTACAACATATTTCCTGGGGTGGCCCATCTCCAACAGGATTTCCGTAGATAGTGTTTCCCACTTAAAGCAGTTGCCTTAATGGAGCTCAGGAGACTGACATTGGATCTCTGTGGACCATTGAAGAGATTAAAGCTCAGGCCGGCTTGGATTAGGTACAAGGCTGGTGAGAAGATAAAGCATTTACACAGAAATCCAAAATTATTGGGCATTACATTTACTGATGGAACTCCTCCAGTGCCACTACATATTCATTGAGGTCCAATTAGAGAAGCGGAACCACTATGAATAGGGCGTTTATTTTAGGAATGAGACCTTATAGAACTGTGGGAGAAGCTGGGGATATAAATATCCAGAAGGGGGAGTTGGAGGATAAGCAAAAATCACGAACCAGCTTTCCTGAGGCGCTGACACATGATTCAGGGCAGGCTGGGCTTTCAGCTCCTTTGAGGTGAACATCGTGGAACTTGAAGAATCTGGAGAGGCACGTGTGGCCCAGCTTCCAGGGTGGGACAATGCAAGGGGAGCTGTTCAAAGAGTATGTGAAGAGTTCAGCGTCTGCCATGGCCAACTAAACACCTACAGGATCGATCTTCCCATAGGTAACAGTGGTAAATTCTGCATAAAATACAAAACAAGAAGAGAAAGACAAACACATGAACAAAGCCATTTCCCTGAAGACTCTAAGGATGAAGGGAGACAGGCAGATTCCAGAAGGGAGTTGACATTTGGGAGGAGGAAAAGGCATGGAGAATGTTTCCTAATTCTGTGTCTTTTCCCCTAAAAACAGGTCACAGTCACTGCTGCTTGGGACAACCCTTACTTCTGTTGAAACCCACTTTTTTTGGTCTGAAGAACCAGAGGACAGTTTGGGGCCACCATAGCCACTGGAAAGGAGAAGGGAAGAATCAAAAAATGGACTGAGCCAGAAAGCAAGATCCCCAAATTCTGTGCATAAACTTTGCCCATGTCTTTGGGGGACCCATGAGCCACATGGAGAATAAAAGAACCGAACTGATTTGAGCTGCAGACCAAGAGACTTTTTTGGAATCCAACCGTGTTGATTGCGAGCCAAAAGAAAAACGTTAACGCTTTTCTGAGGAATATAGCAGAATCCAGATTCTCCACAGAATTCAGAATCCATACAGCATAACATTTACAATGTGCAGAGAATCATTCAAAATTATTTGACATTCAAAAGCGAGGACAATGTGAAAGCAGAGCCTAACCCTCTCCTTTGGTCACCCCAGTGACTTCCTTGGTGCTCATTCCTGCATTAGGTGACTGTGCTTAAAGTAACTGCGGTGGTTTCTCTTTCCTGCTCTGCTCCTTGGCTGAAACAAGCAGTAAAGTCATGGGACATAGCAAAAGGGGAAACTAGTATTTTGTCTTCCTGCAGCCAAGAGAAAGTGAGCATAGGATCAAGAGGAAAAACTAGAAGCAAATACATTCAAACACAGGGATAATATGTATCTTTTCAAATGCCCATGGCAGCAAATGAACTTTAATTAAAATCCTGCTTTGTCCACCTCTTTGCTGTATAATGAATCTTCCTTTTTCCTTTTCTCAGTCCTTCTATCTTCTCATCTCTGCCCAAAGTGAGTACCAGGTATTTTGTTAGGAGATGCAGATTTCATGGTCAGCAAGTTAGGAATAATCCCTCCTTTTATGGATCCCTTAGGTCAGTGACTTAATCTCTCAGCCTCATTTTTAAAACATGACTAAAATTTGGGATAATTAGACTTACCTTTCAGGTTGTTCTTGTTAGTCAGAACTCATTTCAGTACCCTAAAACTGAAGGGAAATTGTATTTGCTCCCATGAATGGGAAGTTCAGGCACGCAATTGGCTTCAGGTATGGTTGACTCCAGAGCCAGTGCCATGTGTCTCATGTATGTCTTTTTCTTCCTCTGTCGACTTTGTTTCTTTTTGCATATTAGCTTCACTTCTGCTACAAATTACTTAGTCTCCCAGAGCCTCGATTTGCTCATCTGTAACATAGAATATTAATAATGCCACCTTCATAGGGAAGTTCTAAGAATTATATGAGACTTACATGTGTGAATCATGAAGCACAGTGACCAGTGTATACAGTAAGGGGTCAAAAATCTCAGTTGTTACTATTATTATTATTATAGCCCAGTATAGGTGTGGGTATTAAGGTAAAACATCTGTCTGTTGCATCAATAATAAATATTCACTGGGACCTTCTAGGTGATCCAGAGGACCTTAGAAGCTGCTAGTGATACAATGGGGAAGGGCAGAGTATTAATTTAAATCAGCATGAGAATTTCACTGGTATGAGCAGCTGAATGGCTCAGAGAAGGGGGGGTGACTGATGTCAACCGCTCCCATTGAGCCTGGATAGGGAAATCGAGAAATACTCTATGAAATCTGCGTGTGGGCACAGAAACCGGTCTGGAACTGGCACTGAAATTAGGAGAGATAAATAAGACTGCCAAAGGGCTTTGGGGGTGACGGAGGCTGACAATGGATCCAGAAGACAGCACAGAGGCTCCTGGCAGCTTAGCCCTGCCCCACCAGAAAGGTGGCCTCTGAGCCCTTGAACCAAGGGTCCTGCGATGAGGGGTCCACAGAGCAGGGGCTAGGCTGCCCTTGTGAAGGGGAAGCCTGACTCCGGGGTCACTTCCCATCTTGGCGTGTCTCTTCCACAGCAAATAGGACCCACCTCCTCTGAAAGTCTGACCTCCCTCCTGCCCTCAGCGATCTGAGCCTGTCCCTTCAGCCCTCTGTCCATGCTCACCTCCTCCTCCTCATGCTAATAAACAAAAATAACCAGAGCTATTATGTGTTAGCACTTACAATATGCCAGGTTCTGATTTAAGCACTTTCCACGGACAAGTTCATTGGGTCTTCCTGAGTCTCCTGACTCCTCATGCAGTTCTCCCCCTAGGGTGCCTCTAAATAAGAAGGTTAATTCTTTACTGGGCAGGAGGCAAGATATGTATTAGTCCACCCATTTTGTGGATGAGTAAACTGATGCACAGTGAGATGAACCATGAGTTAGTTGCTGAGTGGGGGATTAACTCCAGATCATCTAAGTTCTGGTTTGGCACTCTTTCCACTGCACCTGAAGTCTCCACGTTCTTTCAGATTCCCTGGAACAAAGGCATGGGGTGCCAGCTGGGTATTTTTTTGCTCCAAGGACAGTATCCCAACCTGAACGAACTGATCCAAAAGAAGGACTTTAAGGGTTCTTGCCACTTAATATTCAAGAGGTTGGCTGCCCCAAAGCCTGGCTGGACCCTGGGGCTCAAACAAAGATACAAAGAGACAGACTTTTTTTTTTTTTTTTTCCTCCTTTCACCTTTCTTGTCTCTTCAGCTTGCCTTACTCTCGGGTGGGATGCCCTAGGTGGTCGGCCATGAAGATTCCAGACGTGCATCCTACTAGCTTGCCTGCCATGGTAGAGAAGCAAATTCTGTTTCCTAGCAACTGGAACACAAGTCCTGGAGCTGCATTTCATTGGTTGTAGCTTTGGTCACATGTTCACCCTGATCCAATCCCCATGGCCCATCAGGGGCTGAGCTCTGATTGGCCAGGCCTGGGTCCTCTAACCCTTCCCTCACAGCAGGGAAGGAGACTTAACCCCATAAACCACACTGAGTGGGAATGAAGACCCTTTACCCAAAGGAAAATAGGGGTGCTTTTAACAGAAAGAAAATTAATGCTGGGTGAGCAAAACCGTCATCCAGAAATAGTTTCTAATGTGTGTGCCAATGTGTCAATATTTTAGTTTGCAAACTCAATATAGTTTAAATATTCAGCGAGTTGTGAATTAAATCAGTGGCCGTTATAATTTCATATGATAAAGGATAAGTTTCATTTTTAAAAGCTGTGAAGGACAGAATGGCAGGATAAGGCACATGCTTGCTGAGACGGGTCGGGTGGCAAGGTCGCATAGACTTGTACTTGGTCCCTATGCTGTAATATTCCAGCGGCAGTTCCCTCACGGACGCCGTGTGAGGATGGGAGTTTACACAGCGCTGCCTTTTCACGGGCTGCTTCTCAACAGTCAGCGCCCAGGAGACCTGGCAGGGAAGAGAGGCCCTGCGGTGTCTTCTTTCATCTACAAGCCTGCAGTGATATTTATTCCAGCGCTGGCATGAGACTTCCCCCTTCATGAATTGGGCAGCCTCCTGCGTTGTACCAGACAAGAGGAAGGTAGTCACTCGTGCATCCTTTTGTTGCAACACTGGTCATTAATCACTCCTCCTCCTGTTGTATTTTTCAGGCCTGTTGGTTGAAATTGACATGAAACCCACAAATCGGGGGGGAAACATTACCCTGTTTTACTACTTTAGGAAGAGCAGCTGGGCTTAGCATCATCTAGAGCTGCGGATTTGAGTACATGTAAGTTTCCCTTTCTCCTCTCCTCCCCCTGTCCCCTCCAAGTCTCCCCGTGTAACAAACAACCTCCTTCACGGTCTGTTTTCCAAGAGCCCCGAACCACGAGTGCTAGAAGCTTCTGGGCACATGTTCTTTCACTGTGAATTGTGAAAGCCCTAGGAAAGGAGTTTTGATTAGCCCCATCCATCGTAGGTCCCGATTTTCCCCAAATCATCGTCACCAGGGAGGCAAAGCTATAAGTGGGGTGTGTGTGTGTGTGTGTGTGTGTGTGTGTGTGTGCGCGTGTGTGTTAGGAAGAGAGACGGGAAGGTGGTGTAGAGGAAGGCTTTCCAAAATAAGGCTGCATTTCCATAAGAGCAGGGAGGGCAGAGAGACGACTCTGAGATTGGGACTACACCAGTGGCTTACTCATGCCCTTTATTTTGGAATTTCTTTCTTACCTGGGTGATCCGTAGCTTCTAGGGAGCATTTGGACATTGTGGGGCACTTTTCTTCTCCCAGGAGCTGGAGGCACTACCATACATAATTCAGTGGACAGGGGCCAGGGATGGGGAACCATCTGCCCTGTGGATGCGTGTCCCACACGTTGGAAAAGTGTCTTAGCCAAATTCTTCTGGTGCCTTTGTTGCAAGGCATGGTTTTCCTTGAAGGGGACAGAGGCATATGCAAACCAGCGACAAAGGTCTCCTCTTCTGACGTTTGAGATGCCCACTGAAATACTCAACAGTAGCTGCCGAATTATCTAAGTGGGGTTCCAGTGTGCTCTGCAAATCCAGTGCTGTTGAAAGCGATAAATTTAAGTCTTTCACACCTCACAGTGAAATGGTTTATTAAGCCTTACCACAGAGAAGCGAATAGCCAACGGTGGCTACAGATTAATGGGACTTCTTAGCATTATGTAAAGGAAGAGAAACTGAGAGTGTTCAACAAGAGAGAATCCAGTTTCACAGCTTGCACCAGCCAGAGACAGTGTGAAGGAGACCAAGGCAGGGGAGTGAGGTCTACCCTAGTGTCCGTCTCTCCCATCACTCTCTTCCCTGGGCTCAAAGTGTCCCAGGATTGGCCGGCCTTGCTGTAGACACCGAGGCAATTATCCACTCCCCAAGCATTTCATTAGAAGAAAGCGAGAAACAGTGAAATTGTTCATGTAAATTACAGATGTGCCAGCAAAATGACTCACAGGGGAAGTGCATTCATTGAAGTCAGACTCCCGGCCCCCCAGGCCCCCCCCACCCCCCGGCAGCCCACACTGAGCACCCACACTCCCCCCGAGACTTCCCATCACTTGCAGGCCTACAGACTTCACAGCAAAGTGCACAGAGCAAAATACGGGGCTTGGGATGAGGTGGAGCATTTTGTGAAGCTTTTTCATTTTTTTACAGCTCTAAACGTTTGCTCATCATTAAGATAAACCCTTCAGCCTTTGTATGTGGGTAACAGTGTATTGTGTTTAAGGGGTGGAAAAGCTGCTGGACTGTAGAAACTGATGCATTATTTCTCCCCCTTGGATGGTGGTAGGTCCTTATAACTTTTTTAATGTGTGGGTGTGGGTGTGTGTGTGTTTGTGTTTTTAACACATTTTATTTGAGTTTGGCATGGAGGCTTTCTGTGTTGGCTTTTTTTTCTTTGAAAGCCATTTTTATCCAATTCTGGGTCCTCTTTTGTTAGTAAGTGTTCTGTGAATAAGCTATAGGGTAGGTGACGGTAAGGGTTCTGTCTCCTGATTCAAGCGATGCATTCCAAACCCCTCACAATTCCCTTCCTGGCTTAAGCATCAAAATTCTGTTCTCTTTTGCATAATGATCCTGGATGCCCCTTCCTTCTACGGGCAGAGCCGTGACTGGAGGTGACGTCTTGAATATGTCACCACAATGTGGTCGGCTCGAGGAGAAAGCTGGCCTCTAGGATGGCAGAGCTGGAGGAGGGCAGGGAGATGGCACTTACATAAAGTAACCAGCCCAGGTGCCCTTTTATTAACGGGATAATAAATTCCAGCATCTGCGAAGGCAAGTCAGGTGAGCTTCCTGTGGCTGAAGCCATACATCGTGCCGGAAAGGATGCAGGACCTTTACTCCTGCCCCCTTCTTTGCTCTGCTGTCCACAGGCGGTGACTCTGAGTGCATCACCTGAACCCTTCCGCTTGCCTCTCAGAGTGAGAGCATCACCAGAGACAGCCCTCACGGACCTTGTGATCCCTGATATTTAATTTCCTTTAGCTTAATGTATTTGGGCCTCAGGAATGAAAGAACTAGGTGTTCCCTGCAGCCACACTGTTTTATGACCATCACCGGGAGGGAGCAGAGGGAAGGAAGGAGCAGCCGGTACGTGCCGGGCCCTTTAAATAAAGCATCTAAGGTAATCTGGCACAGCAGCCCCACCCACCCGATGCTAGTACTGGATCCATTTTACAGATGACCCAACCAAGGCCCAGAGAGATGGAGTCAGTTGCCCAGGGTCACACAGCTGGATAGTGACAGAGCTGGACTTTGAGTCCTGGGTTTCCCCCAATCCCAGTGCCCTTGATTTTACTATTTCTCTCTCTCAGGGAGAGGAAGAGGAATCACCCTCTCTGAGACCTTCATGGGAGGAAGTTTTGGTTTTTTGCTGTTTTTTTTTTTTTAATTGAAGTATGGTTGATTTACAATGTGTTAATTTCTGCTGCACAGTAAAATGATTCAGTTATACATATATATGCATTCTTTTTCATATTCTTTTCCATGATGGTTTATCACAGGAGATTGAATATAGTTCCCTGTGCTCTACGGTAGGACCCTGTTGTTTATCCATCCCATATATACTAGTTTGCATCTGCTCATCCCAAATTCCATGGGAGGAAGTTTACACACCACAGACATTTTCAGATTTCACTGGAGTTGTATTATTTTTCCACATCTGGACACCACTGTAAAACCAAGGTGGTCTGAGTGAACAGAGAATTAACCCAACAGAGGCTTCAGCATCTGGCGGGGCTCCTGATGGCCACGTTACGCTTTTCTTCTGCAGCAGGCCGCCTGGGTGAGCCTAAAGTTACAGGAAAGCCTCTTAGCAACCTCTGGCTTCTTTCTCAGAGATTTGCCTCCATTTCATAATTTCTTATCAGCCCTGAATTCAGTAAGGTCCCTCAGCTGTCAGGTCACCCTTGCCAGACAAAGCAATTCATAAGCCATAGAGATTCAACTGGTGGCTCCATTAATTTGATCAGGTGAATAAAAAGTATTGGTGCTTTTGGAAGGGGGCCCTGTTGCCTTTTGTCTTCTCATCATTAAAAAGGGGGCTTTAGTGTAAGCACTGAAGTCATTGGACGTGTGGGTTTAGCCTGCCAGGATGTTAGATTCGATCACATTTAATTTTCTTCGTTCACATTAACAACGATCAAAACACCTTGTAACACGGTAGACGGGATCAAAATGGAAATCATGACAGTTCACGGAGATGACTAACCACACACTCTGCTCCAGGAGGCTCATCCCTTTGGGGCTCCAGGACACATGGTGGCTTGTGTTCTCACAGGTAAAGAAAAGCGGCTTTGGGCTTCCCTGGTGGCGCCGTGGTTGGGAGTCCGCCTGCCGATGCAGGGGACGCGGGTTCGTGCCCCGGTCCGGGAAGATCCCACATGCCGCGGAGCGGCGGGGCCCGTGAGCCATGGCCGCTGAGCCTGCGCGTCCGGAGCCTGTGCTCCGCAACAGGAGAGGCCACGACAGTGAGAGGCCTGCATAACGCAAAAAAAACAAGGAGCGGCTTTAAGATCCCAACTGTTTTCAAGCGATTTTCCCCAACACTGCAGGGTGAATAAATGCTTCGAAGGTCTAGAGTCATGGGCTCTGTCAAACGACCAGAGGTTCCTCTTTGAGGACACAAGTGCAAAGGTGAAAGTTTTCACATCAGTGAAAAGGGAAGTTCTTTTTGTTGAGCCGATAGGCCGAGGCTGCTTTATGAAATAAAAATCAGATGAAGCTCTGTTTTTCAGAGTTGGCTCGGGAGCCTGAGAGAAGCATATTACCTGTCTGACCTCGTTAGGCTCCTTGCTAGCAAATGCATAGAACGAGATGATGCCATTTGCTGTGGGGCCTGGTGCTCTGGATTGAGATATACTGTGGGCGGGCACAGGACACAGGACAAGGGGATGAGTCTGTAACATGGGCAGGACTGAGCCAGCTGCGGAAACTGGCATCCTGGAGAAGAAGTCTTTTCTCTGTCCCCTGGCTGTGTGCTCCATCGCTGAGGACGTTAAGAGTCCAGGAGGATTAAAGGAGAAGCAGGTCTGGAAGCTACTCTCACCACCGACCCCATCCCTAATCAAGAAATCCTGTGTGAGCTTTGGGTGGATTAGATCATCTATAGAAAGCAGAAAGGGCCAGTTCTCGTAGATCAGAGAGGATTGAGTTGTGGGGAATTAGCAGAACACTGGCCTAGCTGTAGCTTAAGCAAATCAGAGTTTCTTTGAGGCATTTAATAAAAAGTCAAGAGGTAGGGATTTCAGATATTGTGCAGTGGTTCGGTTTTGTTACATAGACCCAGGTTTCATTTTTCGGCCACCGTCATGAGCATTTGGCTGCCTCCTGGTGGCAAGATGGCTGCGGTGCCTCCAGATACCGTGACTGGGTTCCAGGTAGGAGGAAGAAGGGAAGGGAAAAAGCAAAAGATCTTCTGTGGCAGGCATAATTGAGATAGCCCCCAGAGATTTCCTTCCCTTATCCCAGACACTGGCAGTATGATGAGATATCTGCCTGTGATTATAGCTACATGATAAATGGAATTTTTCAGATGTGATCAAGATGTACAATCAGTTAACTTTGCATCCATCCAAAGGGACGTTATCTTGGTGGGCCTAATCTAATCGAATGGGGTTCATCTCTAGGAGCCGAGAGTGGGTGACCCTGGAGGACAGCCAGAAAGGAGAATGGGACCTCAGTCCTACAACCACACAAAACTGAATTCCAACCACCTGAACGAGCTTGGAGGCAAGTGATTCTCCAGGGCCTCTAGGTAAGAGTCCAGCCTGGCTGACACCTTGATTTCAGTTATGTGAGACCCTCGGCAAGGAACCTAGTTGAGCCCACCTGGACTTGTGACCTCGAGAACCAGGAGCTGACAGGTAGGTGCTTTTTTAAGCTGCTGTGTGTGTGGTATTTACTGAGATGGCTCCAGCTTATGGTTGCAGTAGAAACTTAATATACTTTTGGGGCTTCCCTGGGGGCACAGTGGTTAAGAATCCGCCTGCCCATGCAGGGGACACGGGTTCGAGCCCTGCTCCGGGAAGATCCCACATGCCACGGAGCAACTAAGCCTGTGCGCCACAACTACTGAGCCTGCGCTCTAGAGCCCATGAG